>JAOXYA010010211.1:0-14051 GCA_028565675.1 Sorex palustris | reverse complement strand
AGGAGGGGGGAGGGAGGACTGCAAGGAGGAAGGGGGAGGGAGGGGAGTGGGGGAGGGGAGTGGGGGAGGGGAGGGGAGGCCCAGGCTGGGGGAACAGGTGGTGGCAGAGCCCCAGGGAGCCTGGGGCAGGGAACCTGCCTTCCTCCTGCACCAGGGAGCCCTCCAGAATACGGGGTCTGGGTCCATCCCTGGCGGCCGTCCCCTCCCGGCCCTGCCCCCCCACGCCCCCCACCCCCGGAGACAGAGAGCGAGGGGGTCCCCGGGGACCCCGCTGCCGCCGCCCAGGATCCCAGGATCCGCCCCCGACAGGCGAGGGCTCGGCCTCGGCCAATTTTCTTGCCAGCTCAGAGTTGCCCCCTAGACATTGCATCCAATTATTCAAATCCCGGCCTCTCCGCTTGCTCTGAAGGTTGGACAGGATGGGACATTTATTAGCGGACTGAATGGCCGTAATAAGATAGCGAATCCAAAGGAGCAGAAAATTAAATGTTCTTGAGTTATCTTATTGAAATTTCCCTTCTCCGGCTTTCATTGGAGGCGACAGCGCCAGAATTTCAAAGATGCATTTTAAGAGACTTCTTGATGGGGTTCCCCTGTGAAGCTGAGGCCGGGGGACCGAGCTCCCCCCTGCCCCCGCCGGCTCCCAACAGCGGGGCCCGCGCGTGCGTGTGTGTGTGTGTGTGTGTGTGTGTGTGTGTGAGAGTGTGTGTCTGTGTGCGTGCGTGTGTGTGCGTGCGTGCCTCTGTGTGTGTGTGTGTCTGTGCACACGGGGCTCGGCCGCCGGCCCCAGGCGCTCCATCCCCAGGGAGAGCCGCGAACGCCCACCGCAGGCCCCAGCACTCCGCTCATGCAGACTCTGCGTTTTATTAGGCGCGTTCACTATTTTATTCATTGAATTTTGATTACTTATTATCATAAGGAGACACACTGGCTTCGTGAGCCAGACGGGGCTGAACCGCGGAAGGGGGCGCAGGTTCCCTCCAGGGAGCGAGACTCGGCTCTGAGGGGGATGAGGTGGGGGCATCGGGGAGCCCCCTGGGGGACCAAGGAACGGCTGCCGAGAGAGAGGGGGGCTCCCGCCACAAGCCCGCCCTGCTCGAGGCGCGGACCCCTCCCCCAGCCCTGGGACACCCCAGTCTTGGAGGTCCCACCCAGCCCCTGCGGACAGTCCCAGGCCCTGCCACCAGCTCTGCAGTGTGGCCTTGGAAACCCGCTGGGGACGGCAAGACGGGATAGCGGGAGGGGCTCGTCCTGCACGTGGCCGATCCGGGTTCGATCCCTGGCATCCCACACGCAGCCCTGGGCCTGGCCCGAATGATTCCTGAGCAGAGCCAGGAGTCAGCCCTAAGGACCTTGGATATGGTCCAAAAAATATATATATATATATATATACTTAATAATTTGAGGGCTGGAGCGATAGCACAGTGGGTAGGGCGTTTGCCTTGAACGCAGCCAACACGGCCGACCCGAGTTCGATTCCTCCGCCCCTCTCGGAATGCCCAGCAGCTACCAAGAGCATCTCGCCCGCACGGCAATGCCTGGCAAGCTCCCCGTGACGTATTCGAGATGCAAAACACAGTCACAACAAGTCTCACGGTGGAAACATTACTGGGCCCGCTCGAGCAAATTGATGAACAACGGTAGGACAGTGACAGTGACAGTGAATAATTTGAGGCCTGGACCTGCACAAGAGCAGAACTAACTCCCCAAACAGGCCTTAGGCCTTGACAGGGCAAGTGTGTCACCAGCGAGACCACCCCCCCGCAGGAGGACTGTGACTGTTGGGCTATGCAGTGACCTGGTGTCCTTCAGGGGCTCACAGGGAGGAGGGGTCGGGGACCAGCTTTGACTGGGGTCCAAGGCAAGGACGGGTTGAGGTCTGGGGAGCAGGTTAAGGGGGCTGGTGGGCCAAGGCATAGAAGACCCCCCACTGTGGCCCCAGACAGTGGGGGCTGGAGGAACTCCTGAACCTTTGGGTGGGAAGAGTGGGGGAGATGGACGGCTTGGGAGTGAGTGACCCCAACTCGACTCACTCGGTCCCTGCAAGGGCGACATCCAAGACACCATCACAGAACGGAAGAGGGTTCAAATCTCACCAACAGCCACGATCCAGAGACTCCTTGTCCTTCTCCCCCGGAAGGGAGCAGAAAATGACTCACTCACCATACCTGGGCCGCCGGACCCCGCGCCAGGCTGACTCACTCGGGGCACCCCGGAGGGGGGCGGGTGAGACCCCACCTGTCCCGAGGGACCCAGCCCCGGCGGCCAAAACCCTCCAGAACCCAACCCCGCCCTGCTCACGGCCGCTCGCCACACACTCGGGCCAAGCCTCACCCACAAGTAAACTAGCATGAGCACTGTTCTCCGTTGCTCATCAATTTGCTAGAGCGGGCACCAGTAACGTATCCATTGTGAGACTTGTTGTTATTGTGTTTGGCATATTGAATACGTCGCGGGTAGCTTGCCAGGCTTTGCCGTGCGGGTGAGATACTCTCGGTAGCTTGCCGGGCTCTACGAGAGGGGCGGAGGAATTGAACTCGGGTCAGCCATGTTGGCTGCATGCAAGGCAAACCCCCTACCCGCTGTGCTATCGCTCCAGCCCACAAGTAAACTATCACTGGACATCTCGTACCTCACACCACCCATACTCAAGAGTCACACACCACATTGGATGGGGTTTAAAGGAGAAGCCAACTGGGGCTGGAGCGATAGCACAGCAGGGAGGGTGTTTGCCTTGAACACGACCAACCCGGGTTCGATTCCCAGCATCATCCCCTAGGGTCCCCCAAGCACCACCAGGAGTGATTCCTGAGTGCAGAGCCAGGAGGAACCCCTGAGCATCGCTGGGTGTGACCCAAAAAGCTCTGTATAGCACTAGCCTCCCGTTGTTCATCAAATTGCTCGAGCGGGCCCAGTAACATCTCCATTGTGAGACTTGTTGCTACTGTGTTTGGCATATCGAATACGCCACGGTAGCTTGCCAGGCTCTCCGAGAGGGGTGGAGAAATCGAACCTGGGTTGGCCAGACCGGCCGCGTGCAAGGCAAACGCCCTACCGCTGTGCTACGGCTCCAACCCAAAAAGCAAAATAAATAAATAAAAATAAAGTAGAACGCAACCAATCTTAGAGGTAAATATATTTTTACACACATATATATGTATGTATGTATACACACACACACACACACACACACACAAGGCTCAACCCTTAACAACATATTAGTAATCTCTAATAGAAAAGCTTAATGGCCCCTGGGTGAAACAGAACAATCTTCACACACTCTCCCCTAAGAAAGGTTTTTTTTGGAGCATTTTCACCCGTTTATTCACAACAAACAATACAAAGTAAATTATTCCGGGTCTGCCTTGGGGCAGGGGGTGTTGGGATTCGGGAAGGGAACATCCGAAGTATGGTGGTGGGAAGATGTCACGGTGGTGGAATTGGTGTTCGAATATTAAATGTCATCAAATATGGCAATCTACTTTATAAAAACCAAATTAAATTAAAAAGGAAAAAAAAAACACAGGAGGCTCCTGCAGGCCTCGGTGCTGCCAATGGTGGGAAGCGTGTTCTGTGGAGTGAGCGTGAGTGATGACACAGCCTGTCACGCACGCAGGAGGCAGGTCAGAACCCGGAAGGATGTCATCTCCCACCCCTGCCCCCAGGAATATTCCAGAAGCGGAGCCCAGTGAGTGAGGGTGGAGCGAGAGCCCTGGCGAAGCCTCCGCCATCTGACACTCATTCTGCATCCTGATGACAAGGCGGAATCTGTCCACGTCCGGGCCGGGAAGAGCCGTTCCTGCCCGCGCGAGGCTCCAGTCAGCTATAAACGGGAGCCACTTCCCTGCCTTTAAGAAACGATCTCCCTCACCGCGATTCACACAGGCCATTCTGCACCGAGAGCGGACGACGCCGGCGTTGTCAGCGGGAATTGCATCGGGCGTGGAGGAGGCGGCTTCAGTGGTCCCTGGCCACCCAGGGCCTTTCTAGAGACGCGTCAGACATCAGATGCCAGACGCATGATAAGGCGCTAATCGCGGCCGGTAAACTGTGGCCCGCCCCTCCCGGGAGCAGGACACTGCGTCAGAGCCGGAACCCGAATCCGCAGCACGAAGGGAGAGAGGGAAATGGGCCTCGCGTCCCCCAGCACTGCCCGAGGGGTGCTGAGGCCCCACCCTGCTCTCACCCCACCCGAGGAGGGTCGATGCTCCCACCTCACACTCACCCTCCACGCGTTCCCTTGCCCGCTCACTCACTTCCTCACTCACCCGTCCCCTCGCCCGATTGTTCCTTCCTTCCCTCCCGCACCCCTCCCTCACTCATTCCTTCACTCTCGCTCATCCCTCGTCCGTCTACTGGTCACCTCCCTGACCCCGGCACCTACTCAGTCCCGGCCGGCCTCACGCATCACCCGCCGATTCCCTCCTGCAGCCCTAGGGCTCACGTTTAGCCGCCTGCCCCTTGGGCCCTTCACGGCACACCAGCTGCCTCCTTAGCTACGGGCGAGCGCCGCCCCGCTCCCCACTGCCAACATGCAACAGGTGGGTAAACTGAGGCTCACAGGTGCTGGTGGCAGTTGGGGAACCCACGTGACTGGTCTCCCGGCAGGGGCTCTGCTCCTTTCAGTGCTCCTTTCTCCACCTGTCCCCTCCCTCCCTCTCTCTCCCTCTCCCTCTCAGACCCCATCTCAGTGGCCCCGTGAAGCTCTAACCCCCTAGCCCCAAGCCCCCCTCAGCAAGGCCCCCTGGTCCCCCCCCCATCCCACCTGTCGCCACCCCAGGCCCCCTCTCCCGTGCTGAGACAGGGGCTCTGTGCTGCAGGGCCATGGGCAGCCTTGGGACAGCGTGGCAAAACGCGGCATCCCTTGGGGGTCCCAAGGAGAGATGAGGGGGGCCCTCCTGTGCCGCATCACCCCCCTCCCGGGACTCTGGCGATCACGGGGTCTCACAGCTGCACCCTCGCCCCCCACTGCCCGGCCCTGCCTCCAGGCTGCTCCCCACGCAGTGCCGTCCCCATGGCAACCTCCATAGCAACAGAGGCGCCGGGATACAGCCGGACAGGAAGGAGCTGGGTGGGGGCTGGCAGCACCGAGTGCCGGGTGGACGGGGGTGGGGGGGCACAGGCCTCAGAAACAACGCAAGGGGGGACCCCCAGGGCCGCGAAGTGCCTCTCCCGCGCAGGTGGGGGTCCACGAGGATGTATCCGGGCTCACCTTTCTCCACCCGGCGGCGGGACTGGCCGTCCCCAGGGCTCGGGAGGGACGGACGGGCCAGGGTGGGAGACGGGGATGGGCTGGATGCATGGCGGGTCCCAGGGCGAGCGGAAAATCTCGGGATAATCACAGACACGATTCCTGCCACCGGCGCGGAGCAGAGGCCGAAGCCATCCATGGGTGCGTGGGATCAGTCAGATGGGGGTCCGCAGGACCACGACTTGGGTGATAGAGAACTAGTGAAGGTTTCTGAGACCAGCCCAGCCCTCCGCTCCGAGGACACGGCGAGGTCGAGATCTGGGGGTGGACGTGGGTTCCTGCGAGGAATGGGCCGAGCCCAGAGCAACGTCCCTCGGGGACCCCCAAACTCATCACCGGAAGGATGGTCGTCGGTCGGACAAGATGAGGCTGGGGAACGGGGGTCCCAGGAGCAAGGACACGCAGGACCGGGGCGGGGCGGGGGGGGGGGGGCTAGCCTGTCTTTCCAGCCTGGCTCGGATATTCTCACTTCAACAGACACTGGGGGGGGCACGGCAGGAGAGGGTGGGTGCAGGGACCCTGGACTGCACCCGCAGAGGACTCGCCTCGTGAGCAGGACTGAGAAGTGTTTTGAGCACCTTAGCTGCACCAGACGGGCAGCCCTTGGCTGGGAACACCAGCGCCTAACAAGGTAACACGCACACACGACCTAGGCTTGGCGCCCAACCAAAAGGCACCGGGCGGGGACGGACGGACGGGGAGCCAGGCAACGCGATCCGGGTGCGGGGAGAGTCGTTAAAGCCTACGCAAGGTTGACACAGATATTAGGATCCGCGGGGAAGGCATTAGAACAGGCACGATGGCTGCGTTCCATATGTTCCGGAATTTAGGCCCATATGTTCGCGGAGAACGCGAGGCGAAATGTCCCCAATCGAACATCGAGAGCTGAAACTACTCAGCGTGAGGCGGAAAGGCCGCTGGATTCAAAACGATGGAAAAGGAACATGATCCAAGTTGAGGGGGGGGGGGTGGAGGGCGGGGAACGCCACTCGGAGCTACAGCAGGACAGATTATCCGAAAGAACGCAAATGCAGGGAGAGAGACGTTCGACGACAGCGCACGCACACATGGCGCATCTGTGAGCGATGGGACAGGCTCCCTCTGGGCAAATGAAGGAGAGGATCGGAAGGACGGGGAGCCTGAAAACGACGTGGGAGGCTCGACTCCAAATCTGCTGAGAACTCAAAACCCTCAGAATTAAAAAAGTTCAACAAACCTCAAGTTTAACAAGAGCTTAAAAAAAAAAAAAAGAAAAAAATAAATAAATAAGTCCCAGGGTGGGTTTGCCTGAACGTGGTAATAAACGGTAAATCTTCACAGCGGGTGGAGATACAGAATATGTCACCAAGGAACACAGCTAGCGGATGAGAAAATTGTCTCCTCCTGACGCAGGCTAACAAGAAATTTCCCATAAAAATGACACAGGAAGATAGAGAAGCAACCGCTTGAACGTCGTGAAAAAGTAACAGGCAATCCAGAATTCTATACCTGCCGTGTGTCGTGTAGGAGGGTCCCTGCGGCCCCCCGTCTACTCGGCATCTCACCGGAGTTACCGGCCCGCAGCTCCCCGGACGGAGAGGGAGATTGGCAGAATCTTCACGCAGCTCGAGAATCGGTGTAGAAAACCGTCCCTGCCAAGCACACGTAACCCCCCAGGCTGAGTGAGGGTGTGGGTCAGCCCCCAACACCAACACATCTCTAGGGGAGTAGCCAACAGCCACATTTTTAAATGGAAGAGACAATATATTTGCAATAGACAGAGTGTGGACTGCTTAGGGTGAGTGTGGCAAAGGCCCTGAAGTGTCCATCAGTGGAAAACTCGCAGGCATGCGCTGGAGAAACTAAAGCGGACGCTAAAATTTGAGAGACGCATCGGCTTCAGCCAAAAACTCATCCTGGGGGCCGGAGTGATAGCACAGCGGGGAGGGCGTTTGCCTTGCACGCGGCCAACCCAGGTTCGATTCCCAGCATCCCATAAGGTCCCCTGAGCAATGCCAGGTGTGATTCCTGAGTGCAGAGCCAGGAGGAACCCCTGAGCATTTCCGGGTGTGACTCAAAAAGAAAAAAAAAACTCATCCTGGTCAAGTGTCTCTGCTCCCCAATGCACCAAAGAATTTAACGCAGTATCAATTATTTGCTTAAACAGCAAGATTTTGGGGTCGAAGTTGACAAAAATTTCTTAAAACGTATATGGTGGGGGGGGGGTGTCAAAGAGCCTAGAATAATTGCTCAAAATAAGGAAAAGGTAGAAAAACTGAAATGTCTTGATTTCAGGGTTTATGCAAAAGTTGTAATCAGGACAGTGCCGGTAAGTTAGACCAAAGGTCAGCGTGAGAAGGTGGACGGCTTCAGGGGGGACAATGAGCCCACACCGGTGGACAAATGATTTTTATAAGGTTGTCCAACCAATTCAGTGTGGAAAGGGGAATTCCATTCCCCGGGGCATTGCCACAAGGAGATTACAAAGGCCAGGAAGGATTCTGCTCTACCGCTCACCAGACACAAAAATCAAATCAACCGACAGAGGGAAATTCTAACATTTGCAGCAAGAGATAAAAAACCTGGTGACCTTAAGTTAAGCTAACTTTCCTTCCCTATGACATGCAAAGAAAAATCTGAAAAAGAACATTTAAAATGTCTGCTTCTTGGAAAAGAACAGGCAAAAGCCACAGATGAGGGGACTACTTTCCCACTTGGATCGAACCACTGACATGCACCCAAAATATTGCAAAAAAAAAAACTCTAAAAATGCAAGAAAACGGAGAGTCTCGTCTTTTTAAAGCCTGGGAATAAAATCCACAGACTCTGCATGGAAGAAAATGCACAAAGAGCCCCTGAAGCTGTGGTCACTAAGCACTGTCCATCAAACAAGGGGGAGCGAAGGCCAGGCCGCCTGCTGAGCACCGGCCACATTCCAGAACATTCTAGAACAGCCAGTACTTTCTAGAACATTCTAGAACAGTTCTAGCTAAAGCAACTGGTCTTCCCGCTGGGCAGAAAGGAAACTTCCAGAAGCTGGGACTGGCAACCCTTGGACACACCATGAGCCCCACCTAGCCTGGGGTCCAGCGCCCAGAACCCGTATCATCCTTGCCGATGCCGGCCTAGACTCACCGCCCAGCTGCTTAAAAGCACAAATAGATCCAACGAGCAGATGCAGAGAAAATCCGATGGTGACGTGTCCAAGCAGGTTGACAGCTGGTGTCCATCCGCCCCCACCCCAGGCCAGCTAAGAGATGACTCGCACCAAGAGGACGCGTGAGGTCCCTCTCCTATTGATCAGGGCGGCCTGGCAGCGTAGGACGAACCATCCGATTGGAAACCGCTTCTCACCGGCCGGGGCAAGAAGGAGCCGTGCTCGGCCGGAACCGCATCCCGGGAAGATGGGTCCACGCCAGCGCGAACAGCGGCTCTGGGGGAGGCGCCCAGCCATGGTGGAGAGGGGTCCCACTTCTAGCGACGTTCTCCGGGTCACTCCCCCGCCTCCCCCACCCCCGCAGTCCCGCCCGCTGACCCCGGATCTGAGCACATCTCTGCAAGCTGCCTGAGCAGGGGGTCTGCAGGGAGCCGGGGTTACCTAAGGCCAGTCCAGCTGGCCTTTGCCCCCTAACGCCACACATTGGGGGGCCCAGAGCCCTGGGAGCTGCTCTGGGGGCACCCAAGGGGGGCTCTGGGGAAGAGGAACGTGAGCTAGAGATGGCGACAGGAAGAGGGCAGGGCAGGGAGGGGGAGGGGAGGGCAGGGTGCAGGTGACCATGCCAAGGAGAAGGGGCACCTAGCTGGGCAGGGCAGGGGCAGGTGCTATGTGACAGACGGCCAGTGTGGGGTGTCACGGGGGCTCCCACTCGGAAGGCCCCGGGCCTCTGTCCTCTCGCCCGCAGTGACCCACATCCTTGGCTTGTCCACAGAAACCCTCCCCGCCGCCTGACTGCGGGGGTCCCTGCCTCACCCTCCATCTCCCTAGAGGAGGCTCCACTGGGTCCCACCACTCGCTCCCCCACCCCCCCTCCCCCAGTCTTGAGGACAGAACCAGCTACACCAGGCCGAGTGGGATCACTCCGGAACCTTCCAGAGTCCCCGGACCCCGTCTGATGGGGGCGGGAGGCGGTTGGTCCCCGGAGGATTAGGCCGGCACCAGAGTGAGGACTGGGGGCTCACAGCCCACCCACCCCTGGCGTGGTGCAGGCTGAGACTCACCGTGACTCGGCACAGAAATACCACAAGCACCCAAAGGGCGGAGACTCGGCAGAGAGACTGGAGGGGCTCGGCCAAGCCATCCATCCTGGAGGAGGGGGACTTGGGGTGGAGGAGGGGGACGTGGGAGGGCCCCCAGGGGCCGGTTCTCACACTCTGCTTTTGGGCAAATGCAGAAACGAAGAGAAAGTGCAGTCTCATCTGAGCTAAATCCTGCTGCACGGGGCCAGGCCCCAGGGAAGGAAGGGCGGACGGTGTGAGCCGGACCCCCGCCCGCCTCCAAGCCCGCAGACTCTCCACACACCTGGAGCTGGGAAGAGCCCGCGCCCGGGTCACAGGTGAGTAATCCGGGAAGGAGGCATCTGGGGGGGTCGGGAGTCTCGCGGGGTCAGCGCTTAGCATATGGCTGTTAATAATGCAACACTGAGTCTATTACACCGAGTAAAAAGGTAACTCCGGCCTCGGGGAAAGGACCATTATGCAAATGCAGGCAGAAGCCGGCTTTTAAAAATGCACATATTTAACTAAAGCATCCCGAGTTTGGGTCATTAGCTTCTTTTTAAAATGCTCCCCAGCAAGCTTTGTTTCCACCCACTGCCATTGTTCGGAGAGCGAGTCTGGCCGGGAACCGGGCCAGGGCTTGGTCCCGTGGGCCACCAGGGATGCCTCTGGTCTCCGGGGCGGCGCCTGGACCAGGTTGAGGCTTTTCTGTTTGCTCCAAACCTGCTTCTCGGGGGAGGCGGGCGGCGGCACTGTCCAGAGACCCTGGTGCTGAACTCAACGGTGCAGGCTCCCCACCTGCAGCCTTACCTGGGGGCGGACGCCATGGAAACGGCTCCCAGGAACGCAATTAGCACACAGGTGTGTACTTGAGAGCGGCGCGATTCCGAACTTATTTATAACTGTAAAAGCAATTAGTCTACATAATGAACTACTCACTTACTAGAATTTGGGGCGCTCCTGGATTTCCATGTCTCCGGCAAAGAGGAGTTTTCTAAATGCCGATAATTAAATCAACTCCAATTTCACTTCAATTAGATTGAGTACAACTCTCATAGTAGGTTTGGAAATTGTCTGGTGGTGGTGTGTTTTTTTTTTCTTCCCCTCTGCTTCCCTCCTACCTGCAGGCTAAAAAGGGGAAGTTCAGTGAGATTCTACGGAGGAAAAGAATATTTGTCGGGAGACATTTCCAGGGGAGCGTGGAGTGTCTCTAGTTGATGAACAGGAACTGAATTTCCAATCTGAAGGGGCCTCTGTGCAGGTCCTTAATGTGTTGGCCACCCCTTAACTGTGCCACCAGGGACGCCGCTGGTCTCCGGGTCAAGGGTGCAAATACCTACTGCCACATGTCTACACTCAGAGGTGAAGAAGCCCGGTGGCAGACAGGAAAATAAAGCAGTGGACAGGGACAGAGGAGACGGTTTAGCGGGACCAGCACACGCTTGTTCACGGGGTCCCTGGGTCTGAGCCCTGCACTGCACAATGCCCCAAGCACTGCAGTCTCACAGGTGAGAATCAGGCAGAGTCCCTAACCGGGCGGACCCCTGCCTGCGGGCAGGTCCCGCCTGTGACCCTCCGCAGATGCAGCAGCCTGGAGTGGTCCCGACCTGATCTGTCGTGCTGTGCATCTGCCTCTGTCTCTTATCAGACACGGGTCTTACCTGCGGCTCCGGCACACGAGGTCACGTGTCGAGCCAAGTGGCTGGTCTCCATTCGAGTCCCTCCGCATCTGCGCGTCTCTGCGGTGCTGCCACCTGCCTCTGCCTGGCTATCCTGCATGTCGCTGCGGTGGGCTCTGTCTGTCTCTCTGCGCCATTTCTGTCTGTCCCTTTCTCCACATCTCAGACTCCATCTGCACCTCGGTCTGCCTCTTCCCTGCGTCTGTTTCTGGGTCTGTACGTGGGTCTACATGGCTGAGTTGCTTCTCGGGCTCTCTGTCTCTGTCTCTGTCTCTGTCTGTCTCTCCATGTCTCTGTCTCTCTGTCTCTCTGTCTCTCCATGCTCAGCCCAGCCCCCTCCCCAGTTCTCTCATCGTCTCCGCATCTCTCTGTGCCCGGGGTGGTCCTGGTGCCCCCCGCCCCGTGCAGGCGGGTCCTGCTCTGATCCCGCCTTCATCAGTACCCTGTGCTGGCCTCAGGGGGCTCCTGGCAGTGCACGGGGCGGGGAGGGGGTCCCCACAGGGTGCCAGCTTGCCCTCGTCGGGCACCCCAGCTGCTGCTGACCCGCCCCAAAGACGCCTCCCTGGGGTCCGTCCCAGACTGCCACCCTCCCCGGGGCCCCCACGTCCCCTCAGAACACTCGGCCACTCACGGAGGGGCGCCCCTCCCCGCGCACCCACGTGACCAGGCTCACAGTGAGGAGAGCAGGGAGTGGGGGGCCGCGACCGTCCTCCCTGTCTCCCCCTCTGAAGTGCTTGGGAGCTGCTCCCAAACAGTGCTCAGGTGCCCGAGGACAACTCCCAGGCACACGGGCCAAAGGCAACCCCTAGGAAGGCCCCGAAACGGGCTTCCGGGGGCGCTAAAGCCTTTCTGGGCACATGAAAAACCCCCAACACTGAGATCTTGGTGCCGCCCTACCCCAAGGCAGTGCTCATGTCAACTTGGACCAAGCATGTTCGTCTAAAATCTCGTGAGTGGGGCAGGAGCCACGGCCCAGCAGGGAGGGCATTTGCCTTGCTTGCAGCCAACCCGGGTTCAACTCCCAGCATCCCATAGGGTCCCCCGAGCACCGCCGGGAGTGATTCCTGAGTGCAGAGCCAGGAGGAACCCCTGAGCATTGCCAGTTGTGACAGGAAAAGTATAATAATAATAATAATAATAATAATAATAATAGTAAACACAGAGGGTTTTTTTTTTTTTAAAAAAGTCTGCAAAAGGCTGAAGCGATAGCCCAGCGGGGAAGGCGTTTGCCTTGCACATGGCTGACTTGGGTTCGATTCCTGGCATCCCGTAGGGTCTCCCAAGCACCACCAGGAGTCACTCCTGAGTGCATGAGGCAGGAGGAACCCCTGAGCATCGCCGGGTGGGACCCCAAAAGCAAAAAAGAAAGGGAAGGAAGGAAGGAAGGAAGGGAAGGAAGAGGGGCTGGAGTGATAGCCCAGCGGGGAGGGTGTTGGCCTTGCACACAGTCAACCCGGGTTCGATCCCCAGCATTCCATGTGGTCCCCTGAGAACGAGAACCGCCAGGAATGATTCCTGAGTGCAGAGCCAGGAGGAATCCCTGAGCATCGCTGAGTGTGATCCCAAAAGCAAAAATAAAATAAAATAAAAGCAATATCTCATGAGTGAGAAATGACGTGAAGGTGATGGCAGCTTCAGTGGGAACAAGGACAAATCCCCTTCGGCAGAGATCGGGCCCCGGGGCCCAGCCTCCAGCCCTCGGCAAGCTCACAGATGGCCCCACAAGAGCCCCGCCCCGCCCTGAGGTCCCATGGGTGCAGCCAAGTGTGGGCGCTGCCGCTTGAGCACAGTCTGGAACGGATGCGGCAGAACCCCAGGAATGACCCGAGGGGTGGGGGAGGGCGACCAGCTAGCTGAGCGGGCGGGCAGTGGGCGGGCAGGGCCGCCCAGACAGATGGAAGAGGCGGCTCAGGAGAGAGGGCGAGGGGAGAGCGGGGGGCGGCCGCGTCAGGATCCTGCGGGGAGTCCCTGACGCGCAGGAGCGATTAGATGTCAGGGAAGAATTTCCAGAAATAGACGCCAGGCGCGCCCCTGCTCCCGCCGAACAGGTGAGAACGCATTTTCCTCCAAGAAACCCTCGCCAGAGGGGCCGGAGGAGCAGCAGCAGGAAACAGGGAGGGAGTTCGCCCCACGTCCAGCTGACCTGGGTTCGATTCCCTGTGGCCCCCCATGCCCCCACCACACACACACACACACACACACACACACACACACACACACGCACGCCAGGAGTGACCTGGGAACTCTGAGCACTGCTGAATGTGGCCCCAAAACCGAAATGAAAAAAGACAGAAACTCCCATCGGAATTCACCCAACAGGCCGGAGAGACACGGCAGAGCGAAGTCATTAGAAAGCGATGAGTCAGGGAACAAACATTCACCCCGCTGGGGTCCGGGCCCCTCCAGGGAGGGCGACAGGGACAGGTCGGGTGGGAGACCAGCGGGAGGGCTCCGGAGGGGACCAAGGACAGCCGCAGGGACGCCTGCAGGCCTGGGATCACATCACTCCCCACTAATCGGCCTTGACAACAGAATACTCTCCTGCCGGCTTCAGGTCAGAGGGGAGAAAAGCGTGTCTCCAAGAAGCGAAGGCTCGGACGGGTGCGAGCGGAGCACAGACCCCGGGACACAGGCAGCAGCGGGCAGGGGGAGCCCCCCGTGGGCCTCAGGGCTGGACACACACATGGCTCCCATGCAGATCAGTACACACAAGGACACACGGTCGCTCCAGGCTCCTTCCTTCGGTGGCTGGGGTGGAGGGTGGAAACTGTTCCGCTTTTTTTTTTCCTGCTGGGGCACAAAGATCAGTTTCCAGTGTGACGTCCAGCACAGCAGGAGGGACAGACTCATCCTGTTGGGTAACATTGCTTTGTCCTTCTACAAGAAGCTTAGGTTTATCTGGTTACACCCATCAATCTGGTTACACC
>JAOXYA010010202.1:0-14052 GCA_028565675.1 Sorex palustris | reverse complement strand
ATGCCAGACACAGTAACAACAAAGTCTCCAATGGAGACGTTACTGGGCCCGCTCAAGCAAATCGACGATCAATGGGAAGGGCCTTTACCTTTATATAATGAATAATATATAATAAAATATACATATATATTTTAACTACTACGTCAAGAAACCCGAAGGTCCTCTTTTAATATGAGATAGAGCAGACATCGGAATAGGCAAAGTTACCATATAAAGGAGCCAAATCATGAAGCTGAAACTGAGCTTCAGAATACATGAAGCAAAGACTGACAGAACTAAAAGCAGAAGCAGACAATCCATGGAGAGAATTGGAAATTTCAGTACTCTCTCCCAACAAATGATGTGTGGCATGAGCAGTCGCCAATAGGACTTCATTTGCATTTATAGGATGTTCTTTTGACAGCCCCAGAATACATATCTGGTGGTGTTGCCGCAGTTCTGGGAAGCCCCTTCTCTGCAGAGCAGATACCACACTCTCTTACAATATGGGGATCTCACCCAGTGATGTGAGATGTGAACGTGCATGTGTGTGTGTGGGGGGGGGGTGCAGTAAATGTGTACATCAGCACTGTAAACTTTAACACTATTGTAACCATGCTACCTGAACTATAGTAATAAATACCATTTACGATAGCATGAGATGAAAGTTCTTGGGAATGTAAAAGTAAAGAAAAAAGAAAGGGAGCTGGAGTGATAGCACAGAGGGTAGGGTGTTTGCCTTGCACACGGCTGACCTGGGTTCGATTCCCAGCATCCCATATGGTCCCCCGTGCAGAGCCAGGACTTAACCCCTGTATGACCCAAAAAGAAAAAAAAAAACAGAAAAAAAGAAATAAAACAGCAAAAAGAAAATACTTAAGGGTGAATCTTACAAAATGTGCTTAAGACCGAATAAAACACTGAGACACATTAAGAAGTATAGACACAGATGAAAGTCATAGACTGACTCGGTGGTCTTAGCATCTTCACTGTCTCCAAATGCAGCAGCTCTCCAGGGCCAAACAGACTGCCCCACGGAAAAGGACAGGTTGAAGGCAGAACTGACCTGGCAATGTGAAGGACAGGCAAGAGTCCAGGTAATACTCAAGATAAACAAAGTGGGAAGACACTTGCGCTACTTGATTTTTAAGGCCTGCCATTAAGCTACAGTCATAAAGAAAATGTGCAGCATTAACCTAAGAGTGAACACACAGAGTAATGGAACAAAACAGACTCGAGGAACCATCTAGAGTATAGATGGGCAATTGGCTTTCAGCGAGGATGCCAAGGTAATTCTATGGGGGGAAATGACAGTCATTTCAACAAAAGGGTGTGGAAACCACTGGATACCAAATGGGAAAAAAATTAACCTCAACCCTAATTTCAGGCCATATACATAAAACTACCTTGAAAGAAATCACAGACCCAAATGTAAAAGCTAAAAGCTTAAATGCAAAAGTTCTAGGGGAAAAAGTTCTAGAGAAAAAAGTATAAAATCCTCACTAACCTTAGCTGGGGAAAGATGTCTTAAGATACCACACAAGATACTAGAGAGATAGTATAGTGGGTAGGGTGTTTGCCTTGCACATGGCCAACATGGGTACAATCCCCAGCATCCCACATGATCCCCTGAGCACCACCAGGAGCAACTCCTGAGTGCAGAGCTGAAAGTAACCCCTGAGCATCATCAGGTGTGGCCCCAAAACAAAACAAACCAAGAAAAGGGTACCACACAAAAAACAGACTATCAGAGAAAAATTCAAACTGACAGATTCAACTTCACCAAAATTAAAAATGTTTGCTCTTCAAGAGTTAGAAACAAAAATTCAAGATTAAAACCAAGAAGTGAGAAGCAACCAAGTATTCACAGTGCATATACAAATAAATCACAATACAAATACCAAACACTTGTACACAAGGTATGTCCAAAACCTACAACTTAAAAATAAAATGTCTGTTAAAATGAACAAAGATAGTGGCTATCTATATTTACTCCACAAAAGAAGATATGCAAACCACCTACAAGCATTCTCAACGTCTAGGGCCATGGAGACAGCTCCAAGATTAAAGCACACTCTGCACACTGGAACCCTGGGCTTGCTCCCTGGCACCACACGGTCCCCCTAAGCAAAGCCCGGAGTAGCCCCAATGCTCCATCAGAGTGGCGAACAAACAAAAGATTCTCAACACTCAACATGCACATTCTCAACATCCAGTCATGGTTCATTAAAATCATGAAGAGGAGCCACACCCATTGGCATCTCGTAAGCTCATCTGTCAGAAGAGATCAAGGAGCTGCAAAAGCTCAGGATGCACTGGTCTCCGACTGAAAAGTCTGGAGCGCCCACGGGAGAGGGGCAGGTCGAATGCCCTCCTGCTGATGCCCCCATAGCCTCACCCCCACCCCCACGGCTGCTGCCTTGCCAACAGCAGGACTCAACCGTCTCATGACCAAGCTTTGCAGACGCCAAACTGCCCCCAATTCCAGGCACACGGGTCTTTTGGCTGAAGACCCAGGGGCTTTCTCGGAGTAGGGGTGGGCAGTCTCCCCCTCACCCTTTGATCCTGACTTCTGGAGGCCCTGGCAGCCACACCCACATCCCATAAACACCTGTTCGCCCACTGCCTAGTGAAAAGTTCTGGAGTTTCAGGTTTGAGGAACTCTGTGACTGAGAACACCAGGCTCAATGGGAATGAGTACAGAGATGCCCTGCCCATGCCCCCCTAGCTCTGAAGACTCAGCAATCATCCCATAACCCACCTCTGGCTGGCACCAGGTAATCTCATCATTGGCCACAGTCCAGATCACACGGCCTTCTCTCCCAGAAGGGAGAAACATGACTCTCAGTATAACCATGCCACCAGACCCACACCAGGCTGTTTCACATGGAACACCCCAGAGGGGGGCAGATGAGACCCCCATCCCACCCAAGAGACCCAACCCCAACAGCTGAAAACTTCTACAACTCAGCCGCCACCATGCTCACGGCTGCTCTCCACATGGTCACGCCGAACATCACTCACAAGTGCATCTATTTCTGGACCACGCGGCTGCGATACTTCAAATCACATACTCTACCCATATTCCAGGATTACTGCACCGCAGTTGACAGGGCTCAGAGTAGGAGGCAATCAATCTTAGAATGGAAATATACATTTTTTTTACAAATATATAAAACACACAAGGCTCAACCTTTAACAACATGTTAGTGATCTCTTACAGAAAGGTTTAATGGCCCCTGGGTGAAATACAACAATCTTCACACTCTTCCCTCTAAGGATACTTTTATTCTTGCATTCTCAGCAGATTTTCATAACAAACAATACAAAATATATTGTTTCAGTTCTGCTTCATGGCAGGGATTGGGATGGAAACATCCAAAATATGGTGGTGGGAAGGTGTAATGGTGTTGGGATTGGTGTTTGAATATTAAATGTCATCAAATATTGTGAACGACTTTATAAAGTAAAAAAATTTAAAGAAAAAAGTTTTGGAGTTTCTGGGGCACACAGTCACATTCATAGCCATGCGACACCTCCAAACTACAATACTGACATCCCGGTAGGAACACACCAAATTAGATGGGGAAGTAAGGTAGACGCCAACTAAGCTCAATAAACAAAGACAACACGGAAGGCTCAACTAGCAACAACAGCTTAGGAAACCCTCAAACAAGGACTTAGAGTCTTCATGGTGAGAGAGAACCATTTTCACAAATTTTCTCTTACTGAAGGTTTTTTTTTTTTTGATGATTCCATCAGCCATTTAGTTGTAACAAGCAATCTAAAATAGATTACTGTGAGCCTGCTAAGGGGGCAGGCTTGGAGAGGTGGTTGGGAAAATGGGTTCAATGGTGGGGGGAAAGTCATAGGACTGGGGTGAGATTATTCAATGCTTGCAACAAATGCATCGTGAACAGCAACTTTGTATATGACGGTGTTTAAATAAAGTGGAAAAATAAATAAATCATGAAGAGCTTACAACTACACACCTACCGGAATGTTAGAATGATGAAATGATCAACAGTCCCAAGTGGTGGAAGAAACGTGAACCATGACATTACACACCACATGCCAAGCTAACATGCACTCTGGAAAAACAACTGTCAATCTCTCACAAAGCCCAACCCACAACATACTGTGTGTGTGCACTTGGAGTGCACGATGAGTATATGCATAATCACGTCTTACAGTACAGAGAGTCCACCCTGCCCCCCATTCCTCAAGAGAAAGGAAAACTATGTGTCAGCAAAGTCATGTGAAAGGTTTGTGGACTGTGCCCCCTCCCTTCTCCCCACAGAAACTTAAGACTCTCTGGGATGAGGAAATGCTAAAACGGGCTGGCCTGAGGCCTGTCGCGCTGACTGTGGGTGTGCTAACTTTTTCCTGGAGAAGCCACCTGATTACATTCTCTTGGCTCTGACTGGGAAGACAGAGAACCATAAAAAAAGGAAGGAAGGAAGGAAGGAAGGAAGGAAGGAAGGAAGGAAGGAAGGAAGGAAGGAAGGAAGGAAGGAACAAACGAACGAACTGGTGAGGACCCCAGGCCTCTGGCCAAACAGGACCTCACCAAAGACTGAAGTCCACCTCCGTGATGTCCAGTCACCTTTTACTTCTCTATCCTACTGAAAAACACACTCCAGGGGGTTTTCCTGTCGTTTTCAGTAGAGATGTGGCCTGTCTATGGGCTCTTCCTCAACTGCACAGGCTCACAGCTCTCCCTCAGAGATACACAAGCTCGAGGCTGGAGTGAGAGCACAGAGGGGAGGGCATTTGCCTTGCACGCGGCTGACCCAGGTTCGATTCCCAGCATCCCATAGGGTCCCCTGAGCACCACCAGGGGTAATTCCTGAGTGCAGAGCCAGGAGTAACCCCTGAGCACCACCGGGTGTGACTCAAAAAGCCAAATAAATAAATAAAATAAAAAGAAACGTCCACTACAAGTGACCTGTGTTTAATGGCTCCTAATTTCATTACCAGTTTTATCATTTAATGTTAAACCCCAGCGCACAGGGAGCGAAGAGACCGCAGCGCCACGGGGCTTAGACCCCGAAGCTAACTCCAGATTGACGTTCTATTTCTCGAGTCAGTTGTGGGATCTCTCAAAGCTTCGGCTCCCTCCTGCACTGTCACACGGCTGCCTTCGCCTGACTGCTGAGGGGAGAGGAGAGCACAGGGCCTCCTTCCGGCGCAGGAAAGGGCAGGCCCTGCGCATCCTGGAACGGCCAGTGGCACGAGCCTTCGCTGAATGGGCTCCCGAGGAGTGCTCAGCTGGCCCAGGGTGGGCGGAGGCTCTCAAACAATCCCTGGGAAACTCTGGACAGACGGGAACAAGGGTGGTGAGGGCCAGCACAGCCAGACTGGACAAGCCCGGACACGGCCCTCCCCCGGGATCTGAAACGTGTCCTTTGAAAACAGATTCTGGTGCCTGTACTACAGATCATAATGACCAAAAGGAGAGAGAGATTGAGAGAGAGAGAGAGAGAGAGAGAGAGAGAGAGAGAGAAGGAAAAAGGGAAGAGGGAGGGAGGGAGAGCGAGAGGAGACAGAGAGAGTGAGGGAGGGGAGAGAAAGATACAGAGAAAGATACAGGGAAATGTGCAGTGGTGGAGGGACTGGCGTTGGAACACTGTATGATTGAAACCCAACCATGAACAACTTTGTAACTGAGTATCTTACAGTGATTCAATGGGGAAAAAAAGGAGGAAAATAAGCCTGATTCTGGAACCAGTCGACAGCAGGTTTCTGCTTCCAAGGACAGCCTGGGACCACCCCCCCCCCCAGCCTGGCCTCCCTCCCATATCTGACAGGACCAGCATACCTCTGCCCCCAATCCCCGGCTCTGAGACCCCAGGACAGTCTCTCACACCCAGACCTACTCTTCTGTGACCTGCCTATGACCCACCGTGGTTCTGCCAACACATGCCAGATGCTGTTGGGATGGCCCTTAGTGAAACGAGAGTCCTGGGGACCCCCGTCCAACTCCCAGGACACACGACAAGGTCCGGGCGCCCAGGACTTGGGGCTTCACTCCTTCATCCAGGGCCCAGACTCCTCGTACCCACCACCCTGCATACAGCTACCAACACATAGAACTCAGCTCCCACAGCCCAGCACCCAGAACACAGTTTCCACAGCCCAACACCCAGGACTCAGCTCTTGGTACCCAAGGTCTAGGATGTGGGGCCCAGGACACAACTCTCAGGGCTCAGCTCCCAGTACTCAGTGCCAGAGACACAGTACTCAGCACCCAGGACTCAGCTTCCAGCACTCATTGCCAGAAACTCAGCACTCAGCACTCAGGACTCAGTTTCCAGCACTCAGGACTCAGTTTCCAGCACTCAGGAGTCAGTTTCCAGCACTCAGTAGCCAGGACTCAATTTCCAGCACACAGGAGCCAGGACACAGCGCCCAGCACACAACACCCAGGACTCAGTTCCCAGCACACAGCACCCAGGACTCAGTTTCTAGCACTCAGCACTTAAGACTCAGCTCCTAGCACTCAGAACCTAGGACTCAACTCCTAGTACTCAGCACCCAGGACTCAGCTCCCAGCACTGAACACCCAAGTCTCAGCTCCCAGAATAAAGTTTCCAGCACTCAGCACCGAGCACTCAGCTCCCAGCACCGAGCACCCAGGACTTGGAAGCAGACATGAGGTAACCCGAAGGCCTGGGGGCCGGAATGCCATCTACCTGAGCAAGAAAGAGCTGGAACTCGTCGGGCAGAATCCAGGAGCGAGGATAGAAGTTATACTCCTCAGGAAAGAGGCTCTGCATGATCCGCACGGCTCTGCTCAGTGTGATCTTACGCACCATCTCCGTCATGCCTGTGGGGAGAGACGCTGTGAGGCTGGAGCCAAAGCAGCCCCGGGGGCCGCCACCCCCAGCCGGAGAGCCCGGCCCGCTCTTGAGAAGCCAGGGGAAGCTGCGGAACACTCTTCTCTCCTGATAACAGCAAGGCCCCGTCCAAGGGAACATTCCCATATTCTTCACACGCGGTCAGCACCCAGATAGTGAATACAGACTAGCCTGTTTACCCTACACTCAAAACCCAGGGCACAGGCTGGGGAGGTAGCACAGAGAGTAGGGCGCTTACACAGAACTGACCCGGGTTTAATCCCCGGCCTCCCATACAGTTCTCTGAGCCCCATCAGGAGTGATTCCTGAGCACAGAGCCCTCAGCATTGCCAGGTGTGACCCAAAAAGCGAGAAGAAATGTTTTTGTTCTGTTTTGGTTTTATTTTTTTTAAATAAAACCCAATTTTCTCCTTCATTCAGGACCACCAGCATTACTTTGAGTCCAGTTCCATTTTCTACCCTGGAGAATACTAAATAACGGACTCTCAGGGTTCTTACGGAGAAATTTGATCAAGTTGTTTTGTTTTCACCTTCCGTGAGTATTACAGGTACAGAATAGGAAAACAGATGATACCTTTCAGCAGGAGCTGTTCCCTTGAATTAAGAATGACAAGAGTTTAAGAGCATAATTCAATTTCGGGGGAGAGAGGTCCATGGAGCCTGTCCTCGCGCTGACCTGGTCAGACCTCACTGAGTGGCCCAGAGGGGCAGACATGCCTCACTTACAGACATTCTCAAAGATCAGGGGATTTGATTTATTTTTTTTTTTACTTGTAACATCCCTGGAGGGAAGAAAACAGAGTCTATGTCTTAACAACTGTTAAGTAACCAGGAAAACAGTATCTTAAATGTTAGCTGGCTTATTTCTTATGGCAAATATGAAAGAAAAAGGACGAAATAAAGAGAGAAAGAATGAAAGGAAGAAAGGAAGAAAAAAAGGGGGGAAGGGAGGTAGGAAAGAAAGAAAGGAGGGAAGAAGGGAAGGGGAAGGAAGGAAGGAAGGAAGAAAGGAAGGAAGGAAGGAAGGAAAGGAGGGAGGGAGGGAGGATGGAAGGGGGGGAGGAGGGGATGAAGGGAGGGAGGGAAAGCAAATTCATATATTGCCAAACAGAATTAGTTCAATAAAATTGTAGACTGTCTAAGAAGTCATTAAAAAGATATTACAGAATAGTATTTACTTAATGTAGTAGAAAAGAATTCACATTATAACATTTAATGAAAATAATAGGATGAATATTAAAATATTTATTTGGATACAGTGGAACACTGAAATATTCAATATGATCCCGGTTTTATGTAGCAGATATTTTTTGGTGATCAGTCACACCTGCTGTGTTCAGGGATTTCTTCTGGCTCTGTACTCAGATGTCACTTCTGGTGGATGTTCAGGGACCATATGGGTACCAGGGATCAAACTAGAGTCAGCAGTGTTGTAAGGCAAGCACCCAAAACTGCTGTGCTTTCTCTCTGGCCCCTGGTTTCCAGTTTACAGGAGAACTGGGCTGAGTGATTAAATACTTTCTCTCCATTTTGTAATTGGTCAGGAGACATATGAGACCTAGCTTAGTGTGATTCCACCTTCTCTCCATTCTCTGTCAAGGGCTTGAAACTACGCCTACTGCTTCCTCTCCTTCCCCACTGCTAAGTATTGTACATTCCTGCAGTGTTCATCCTCCCTCATTCTCTACCAGTCTTGCTTCGGCTGCCCTGTAAGTTTCAGCAATTTCAAAAACTGAAAGATAAAAAGTATGTGTTAAATTAATGAAGAAACTTAAGCAACCTGTTTATAACTGTTCAGTTCGAAACGTCTGAATAATAAATTCTAGTAAAGGATTGTTAAAGTATCCGCAAACTCAAAGCCAGTGGAGAAACAGGAAGTCATAAAATCTCTATAGTAGCTGTGCCCAGATTTGGAGAGGTGGGGAGAGGAGATACCACCAGGGCTGAGATTGCAAAAGAGGCAGAGAGTAATGCTGCAGAAGACAAGCGTCTCCCTGCCAGTGTTGAATGCAGGGTTGGTTTCTTAGTGATGGTCATAAAATTAGGGGTTTTTTTTTGTTTTGCTTTGTTTTGTTTTGTTTTGTATTTTACTGGTGGGGAGAGGTGAGGCACGCCAGGGAGTGCTTATGACTTATTCTTGACTCTGTGCTCAGGGTCACTCCTGGAAGACCCAGGGGACATTTTAGGGTGTGTCAGTCATATGCAGGGCAAGTGCCCTGTCCACTATACTGTCCCCCTAGAGTGAGGTTTTTAAAGGGCTTTAAAAACTTGCTTTTGGGGCTGGAGCAACAGTGCAGCAGGTAGGGTGATTGCCTTGCATACAGCCACCTGAGTTTGATTTCCAGTTTCCCATATGTTCCCCTGAGAACCAGGAGTAACCCCTGACTCTGCATTCAGGGATCACTCCTGGTGGTGCTTAGGGCACCAATATGGGACACTAGAGATCAAACCCAGATTGGCCGCATGCAAGGCAAGTGGCTTACCAGCTTTACTATCTCTCCAGCCCCAAATATATTTACCTATTTACTGAGTAATCTCCCAGTAATTGATCCTGGAGGTGTATTCTCCCATATATGTGTGGGCTTACGGACTTCAAGTTGTTCGTTACTATTGGGAAGATTCACGGAAATGCTTTCCCAGCAGTAGTGCCATGTCCCAGTGGATGCCATAAAAAGTTTATCATCTTGAAACTAAGTACAAAATTAAGGAGAGGAGAAATGATATCCTACCCCCAGCCCACAGCCTCTCCCCGCACCCTCCCCCCAAAGGAACCAGAAGCAGGAGTTAAAGGCAAAGAGATCTTGCCACAGATAAAAAAGGTCACTCCAGGATCTGTAAGCATCACCCTATTGCACTTCTCTTCATAGAAGAAGCAGGAGAAACAAGCTCAGAATGTGGTTGTTAATACTCAAGGCTCTTTTTAAAAATTATATTTTTATTTTAGTTTTTAAATTTTACATAGGCACCGTGATTTGCAAACATTATTTTTTACTTTCTGGGTTATACCTGGCAACACTCAGGGGTTACTCCTGGCTCTGCACTCAGGAATTACTCCTGGCGGTGCTACGGAGAACTATGGGATTCTGGGGATTGAACTTGGGTCGAAGTCAGCAAGGCAAACGTCTACTGGCTATACCATTGCTCCAGGCAGCTGATTTGCAAAGATTTTACAACACTAAAGACTCTTAAGGACAGTCAAATCTACCTTTTATTTTCAGCTGAGTCATAGAGAGTTGTGGTAGCAACAATGATGGAGATACTTATGGGTCCCCTATAGGCAGCAGTTGTCTCTGGGTCATTGCCCACACTCACAGAAACAACTCCTAGCACTAAACTGGCAGTTCATGCCTAAGGACTGCTCAGAAACTAGGCTCGGTCCTGAGGCACCTGCCTACCTCTGTCTTGACCCAGCACTCACAGCTCAAAGGGACCCAATCTTGACTCCTTGGCGGCTCCATTCACCAAAATCTCCTTATAAGTGAAATTCAGAGAAGACACTCCCCACCCTAACCCCCTAGGAAGAGAACTGTTGGGACCTTACATGAAAACAGTCCCATTGTAGGGGGAAATACAGTGTGAGCACCGTCAAACTACAGCTTGGTATGTTCTTCAAGTGAATGAGGCATTTGTAGAAGGACTCAGTTGCCATAGCATAGAGACGAAGAATACGAACATTTGTTTTTTCAGCTGACAGTGGAGATTGTCATTTGAGAGCTCTCCTGGTGAGGCTCTAGACATAGGTACTGTGCTGATTGCATGTGGCATCCCTTTCTATTCTGTAATCTCCCCATGAAAACATCAAAGACCTCAGTAGGTGCAGGAACATCTTTATACCTTTCCTCTCTAACTGATTCTGTTTTATTGGGGGGAGGGGAACACCCTGCAGTGCTCAGGGCTTACCTCTGGCTCTGTGATCAGGTACACTTGGTGGTGCTCAGAGGATCCTACGTGGTATGGGGAATTGAAACAGGATCAGTCATGTACAGGCAAGTGCCTTACCCACTGTATTATCTCTACAGTCCTCTGCCTGGCTCCAAACCAGTACTATTCTCTCCCTCCGGTTCTGAGGTCTTTTGATGTTGGATCAGGCAGGGTTTAGAAGTTCTTTGACATGAGTTACTATGAGAAACTCAAACAACTTGAAAGAAGCAGAGCTAAATTAAATCCCCTGACACATGGTCATTCAGACTGAAACCTAGGGGTCTTGCTCACCAGCCTTCCTGAGCCAGTAGTGAGCTGTTTTTTTGTTCCGTCTATGTGGAAGGATGTGGAAATCTCTGCTTCTTTAGTCTCACTCGCTCATGCCAAGGACTTTGTTCAAATCTGTACCAGACACCATGCTATATGCTGGGCATGAAAATGAGGCTGCACTAGGCAGGTGTGGCCAGCAAGTCAGGCCTTGTCCTTTGCAGAGCCAGGACCTGAAAAAATTCCACTGAAATGGATGGGAGAGGCCTTTAACAGGACTTCAGTGGGACACAAAAATGAGGGTCTTGACAGAACAACATGTGGTGAAGGTGAAGGGGATGACTGGGCATAGAAAAGACCGTAAAGGCAGAAAAGTGATTTTTTTTTTTCTGATTTAGCCCACCTAGCATCCTTTTTCTGTGTGAATAGGTTCCCTGGTTTTCTTGTGGAGAACAACCCCTCCTCTCCTTCAGTCCGTATGGTGTGAGTAGACTGGGCTTTATTTTTGCTGGCAATTTCTGAAAGAACCAAGAAAAGGAGAGATTGAGTATGGAAGAATCTCGTCATGTGTAGCAAAGGGTAGGGTTGCTGGTGCAAGACAATTTTCCACTTGGCAATGCCACTGAGGATCCATAACCGGGCCTGGCAGCAGTGGGCTGGTCCTCCTCATGTCTCCCTTGCTGACATAGCGTTCATTTGCTCTTCTTTTTTGCTGCTTCCGTTGGGCTCCTCTGTGAGCCGTGCAGCTCATGAGCAGAGCTGTTGGAAGCGGTGGGAATTCAGGCTTTGAAAGCAGACAGGTCTAACCACTAGCACTGGCTCTGTGTTCTCCTCTAGCCTCGGATGATTTGTTCCCAAGGTGAGAAGAAGAGCACTCTGCAGGCATGATGCCTCCGCTACATCCGATGTCCTGCCTTGGGGGTGGGGTAGGGGTGGGGGGGTTCTTGCCTTCTTGAGAGCCCAGGGCAGGGGGATTATCTTGATCCTTCCCCTGCTTTGAGGTCATGTCCTGGTTGGTTGCATGGCAGCCCGAGACTGCAGTGGGTTTAAGAATCAATTGAAACTGGAAACCTTCCTCTTCACTTGTTTTCTACCCAAAGACAGGCATAAAGTGTGTTTGCAAGCAGAACAGAGGTATCGACTTACTCACCGTGGCACCCACCAGGGGGCGCTTCGCCGGCTTTTCCTTCACCGGGAGCCTTGGCGTGGGCAGTCCTTGACCATCTTCTCTCCCTTCTGCTCCTGGCTCCTCCAAACCTGCTATTCCGTCCCTTGACCTTAGGCAAGAGAGTCCCTGCTCTTCTCTGAAGCCTCCACTCCCGTCGGCATCTACTTCCGGACCTCTCAACTTCTGTCTTGCGCTGGTTTATAACAGGCAAGAGTCTGCAAACGTGAAGGGAGCCTCCGTGGTCTTCCCAGGGGCCCTGGAGACAGACGCTGCTGCTACTGCTGCTGCAGGTGCTTTTGCCGGTGCACGGCGGCAGGGCAGGTCCGAATGTCTGCATCAGGACCCTGGGGGACCCAGCCTGCTCCTCTGCAGCCAGTGGCAGCTCCAGGATGAAGTGGCACACTTGTCCCAAGGCTTCCTTTCCACCGGGCTCCGGACACACACGCGTACAGAAAGAACGTTGTTTTCAACAAGCTTTGGTGCTTTCTTCGCTGGAGCAGCAATATTATGTCACTGTGGGCAAAAGGACAAGCCAGCACGCGCCGTGCTTTCAAAGGATCCTTCAAACCCCTCCCCAGAGCGGCAAAGTTGTCTTTGGCTTTACCACCTGCTCTGCTGCTCACTCTGCACAGTGGGCCGGAGCCCAGAGCACTGGTTTGTAACCTGAACCAGCCTTTCACTCCCCAAGAGGGCAGGCAGGAGCATCATAGTCAGAGCTTTGGGAAAGTGACAGCAGCTCCTCTGGGAGTCACAAGCAGAGGGGAATACAGTTGCTGACTCATCTGCCTTGGCCCAAACCACACTTTTCTTTAAGTGCCTCGGTGATGAATGCAGGCATCTTTAAATGATCATTTTCTATTTTTAATAAGCTTGTGATTTTTGTTGCTGTTGTTGTTGCAAACGACTTGACTTTGTTTTCTCCCACTGGGATGAGTCTGATGTTACTGACACAGTGAGCTAATTGTTCATTCTTTGAGATCTCCAAGAAAGTATTTTGCAAAGGTAATTAAAGGAATTCTTAGCAGTACCTTGCCCAACCTTCTTATTTTATGGGTCCGAAAATTGAGATCCAAGATAGATGGCACCTACTTAGGTCATAGAACTGGCAAATGTCACATAGTTAAGAATACAGAAATGGTAATTTTGCACATCACATTTTCAAAGGCATGACAGAGAGTTTGAAGAATACTGTAGCATTGCGATGAGGCAGTGACATCTGATGTGAGCATCTGATTCAAGAGTGCGCTGTGGAACCCGAGAGATAAGGCCTTGGTCTCTGTTCCGTAGAAGGACCTGAAGTGTCATTTCCCCCACCTGCCCTCAAGAGCCTAGGTGATTGGGGTGGCCCCTGTTGTCACTGAATAAAACAGGGTTGGGCTGATCCTGCTGGCTTCCCACTCTGGCTTTTGGGGGGGAACTTTTAGATGGATCCTCAGGGATGGGTGAGTGATGGGAGAAGAATTATGTGGACAGAAGCTCTTACTTAAGATTCCAGGCCTTTCCTGTGACTTCCTTTTTTGGGGTGGGAGTGCTTGGGCCACACTTGACAGTACTCAGAGATTACTCTTGGCTCTGTGCTTAGGAGTCATTCCTGACAAGTTTCAGGGAACCATACCCAGTACCAGGGACCAAACGCATTTTGGCTTGTGTAACGCAAGTGACTTACTTCTGATCTATCTCTCAGTTCCTCAGCCTGTGACTTCTTCCACCCACAAAGTATTCCAGGCCACTATAAAGGGGCTAGTTTCTCTTTACAACCTTGAAAGCAATGCAGCAATTACTGTAAAAGGCCCTCCCGTTGATCGTCGATTTGCTCGAGCGGGCCCAGTAACGTCTCCATTGGAGACTTTGTTGTTA
>JAOXYA010010185.1:0-14052 GCA_028565675.1 Sorex palustris | reverse complement strand
TCTTTCCAGGCTCTGCCTTGTGAAAAGGATACTCAGTAGCTTGTAGGGCTCTCTGAGAGGGGCAGAGGACTCAAACCTCTGTGAACCACATGCAAGAAAAATGTCCTACCCGCTGTGGTATTGCTCCTGCCCAGATTTGTCTGATGTAATCTATTTTGTAATTTTGGAAATCATGATTATATAAACATTACTAGGTTATTTAGTACCGTGAAATTATAGATAAATAAACAGTTATTTAATGCATTATCAATAACATCAGTGACAGGTTTCTGTATTTCTTGCTTGGAAGATTTGATTGATATCACGTGTCTCTTTAAAGTTCTAACTAGCTATATCTTTAAAAATACGGAGAACATCAGTTTATAAGCAGTAAAAGGACTACTGATAATGCTAACGTTGCTACACTATTATGGCTAGGTAAATTACGAAATTCATCTAAATATATTACTCGTAATTTTATGAAGAATGTCAAATCACATTAAAAATATTTAATGCCAGATTATTTTGAAATTCATATTTTGAAGCACAAGGTAATGCACTTGCCTTGCACGCAGCCAGCCCAGCTGAGATGGTTTCGATTCTCTGCCCCTCTTGGAGAACTCCAATAGATAGAAGCTACCGATAGTATCTCGCCCACGCGGCAAAGCCTGGCAAGCTACCTGTGATGTATGTAATATGCCAAACACAGTAACAACAAGTCTCAAAATGGAGACGTTAATGGGCCCGGTCTAGGAAATCAATGAACTAAGAGAGGACAGTGTTTGTTGTTTGTACAGCAATTTAATATAAGGTTAGGGGCCAGAGGGATAGTGTTGGAAATAGGGCACTTGATTTGCATGCAATCAGGCAGCATCCCAAATGGTCTCTCATATAAGTTTTGATCCCAGAATCTCATATAGTCTCCCAGGCCCACAGAAGTGATCCCTGACCACAAAGCCAGGAGTACGTTCTGAACACAGAAGGGTGTCTCCCAAAAGTGGTCAAGATGTTCTATTTTATTTTATTTGCGAATTTTATACATTTTAATTTCATAAAGTAGTTCACAATAGATTATTAAAGATAACATTCAAACACCCAACCCTACAGTGAGCAACTGCCCACCACAATATGAGGTAAGTGTTTGAAGGCTGTTGTATTTCATTCTGGAACAATTGAAGTTCGTATATAAGATTATACAAGCAAGTATGTTAAAACCAAAAAATCTGTGCTACATTAGGCACACCAATGGTCTAGAGTATATGAGGTCTCATGGAGGTGAATGCGGCTGCATGCTCCAGGAAATACTGGGTCAATTTCTTCCGTGATCTTTATTTTGTAGTCTCTGCATCTAGGCCTTTGATGAGACTACATGGTGCTGGAAGCAGTTAATGGGTGTGGCTGTCAAGCTACTGGAAAACTGGGGACCTGGGGGGAGAAGGGTTAGTCCCATTCCAAGCAGGGTTTAGATCTCAGCCAGGATCCTGCATACCTGGGTTTCTCTGCCAGTTCCTTCATGGGTGAGGCTCATCTGAGGATGTGGAGAGTGGCCTTGAGTATGGCTGTGGTTGGGTTCTGGAGGTTTTCGGCTGCCAGGGCTCTGCTTGGGGTGGGGATGGTAACTCAACCCTTCCCACCAGGTGCGCCAGTGAAGACAGCCTTGAGAGAGATCAGAAGATTCTGCGTCACTCTCTTATGGAAGCTTTATTTTATACTATCTGACTCTGTGGCCAAGATACTTTAAAAGTAACTTGATCACTTGACATCCCATTACTCATTGATTTGCTCGAGTGGGCACCAGTAATGTCTCCATTCGTCCCTGTCAGGTGCTAATGTAGCCCAATGGCGACTGCGCATTCTAGGAACACAAACAGCCTAAAACCAATCGTTCAGTTTCTTGATGAAGAAATCTGACCATATCATAGGTGGATGGCCATGCCATCTTTTGACATCCCATGGGATCCAGTCGGTAATGCCTCCAGTCCAGCGGTTGTCTCCAAATCTCATTACCTGTCCAGCCATCTGATTTTCGACACCTTGACAAATGAGACAGCATCTCTTATTCTTGACCATAGACGGAGGTCGTAACTGTGGATTCTTTCTTTCATTTGAGAGAAGCATCATACTCCAAGCATAGCTCTTTCTAATCATCTTTGGGAGACCCGAATAGTGTTCTCATTCTGTTTTCATAGGGCCCAGTTCTCTGAGGCTAATGATAATGCAGGAAGGACAGTGGAATCAAAGAAATGTGCCCAGAACCAGAGGTTCTTCATCCTCTTAGCAATTTCTTCAACGCTCTTGAAGGTGTTCCAAGCTGCTCTCTTCCTCCTGCGCAACTTAGGTGCCAGCTCATTCGTCATGTTGACATCTTGACCTAGGTACACATAACTGTTGCATTCAGAGATGTTCAAACCATTGAGAGTGAATGGAATGTCAAGAACAAGACTGTATCTCATAAACATTGTGTTTGTGAGATTCAGCTGTAGTCCAGCCTTTCCAAACTCATGGTCGGAGTCGGCCAGCATTTGTTCCACTTGGCTGATGTTTGATGTTATAAGAATGATGTCATCAGCAAAGCGGAGGTGGTGTAGTTGCCAACCACCTATCTTCACTTCCATTCCTTCCCATTCCAGTCATCACATGACGTTCTCGAGGGTGGCAATGAAGAGTTTTGGTGAAATGGTATCACTCTGCCAAACCCCTCTCTTGACGTCAATGATCACCTCCCTATAAAATGGCGAGACCCTGGTAGTGAATCCACAATACAGCTCACGAAGGATCCTGATGTATTGAGTGTGAACACCCTGTTTGGCTAGGGCCTCTATGACCACTTCAGTCTCAACAGAATCAAAGGCCTTCTTTACATCACTGAACGTTAGACAGAGCGACATCTTGAACTCCCGAGAAACCTCAATGAGCTTGTTTATCATGTGGTTATGGTCGATTGTGCTAAATCCTTTTCGGAAACTGGCTTGCTCGCAGGTTGTCCTTCATCTAGTGTTCTTCCAATCCTATTCAGGATGACTCGAGTTACGACAGACGACAGACAATAGGCAAATTGGGCGATAGTTGCCATTGTCGTGGATGTCTCCCTTCTTGTACACTAGTACAGTCCTGCTGGTATTACATTGGGATGGAACCTTGCATTCAGACAAGTATCATTTGAACAGCCGAGCCAGTGTATTGATGAGTACTTAAGGCAGGTTCTTCAGGTGTTCGGGACTGATCTTGTCTGTGCTGGGTGCTGTTTGCATCTTTACCCCCATTCTTTAAATTGCATGTCAGATTTCGGAAGGGAGAACGTTGGGAACAACATATCTATCCTGCGAAATTTGGTATGTGGGCAGGTGGATGTGGCAATTGAAGAGACCCGAGTAGAAGTCATGGATAATATTCTCCATTGCCCTTCTGGAAGATGTGATTATCTCTCTATGATGTCTTCCTTTATCACTTCTCTGCACTGCTTTGCAAGCACAGGCGTTCGCTTGCAGTTGCCTGAAGGTTGTGCCAAGCCACATTGCAGAATGAGCTCGAGAGTTTTCAAAGACAGGCATTTTTTGTGGCTATATCTCTCGGCGTCCTTTGCACAATTATGGAGGTGCTGAACCAGTCGATCGTATTCCTTGTCAATGTTGTCAACGACGGCATCTTCCCAAGTTGTCACAATAGTGCCAAAGAGCTCCCAGTTAGTGTTCGTTCTGAAAGTTCTCTTCTTAAACTTTGCAGCCCTTTCTTCCTGCTCTGTGAAGTAGAATTTTGCATGAAGGAGACGGTGGTCCAATCCCGTTTGGAATTTTGGGACAACAGTGACTTCAGTAAGGCAAAAACCTTGATTGAATATGATGTGGTCAATTTCATTGTGGAACTGTCCACCGGGAGACTCCCATATCCAAAGCTTAGATTCGGCCTTCTGGAATTGTGAGTTACCATGGATGGTCTTGGTCAACATGATAAACTCGAACAGTCTCTCACCCTGTTCATTCCATTCTAGGCCATGAGTCCCGATGTGCAGTTCTTCGGCTGATCTTCTCAGTACTATCCTGGCATTAAAATCACTGACAATGATCTTGTAGAAGGTGTGGTCTTCTTTATAGAACTTCTCCAGCTCCATGGAGAACTTCTCAATTTATCCTTCATCATAATTGTATGTTGGTGCGTAGACAATGAAGATAGAAACTGTTGGCAGTGAGCCACATCTATTCAAGTGTAATTATCCAATTCGGGTTGTTAGGCATTTGAATGAATCAATGTTTATGACCAAGTTCATGTTGACAAGGACACGGACACCACTAATGCCTCTTTTGTTGCATGTTCTGAGGAACAGTTCTTCTCCAGTGTCAAAATTGGCGTGCTATGATTGATGCCTTCTCATTTCGGTCAGACCAATGATGTCGTGCTTAATCTTTCTTGCTTGTACCATCAGGTCCTCGATGGATGCATCCAATGCCAGCATATGTGCATTGAAAATACAGACAGTCATTTTTGTCCTTCTTCGTTTTGGCAGCCTAGGTTGGCCCTGAGATTTTATCAGCCTCTCCTTCCTCATCCTTCTTAACGTTGCCATATTGGTGGCTCTTTTGGGGTTAGGGGAATAAGACCCATTGTATTTACTGGTTTTGGCATATCGAATACACCACGGATAACTTGCCAGGCTCTGCCATGTGGGTGAAACACTCTCAGTTGCTTTCCAGGCTTGCTGAGAGGGATAGAGGCTTTAAGGACGCCTCTAATCATCTTTGAAGGTGTTCCCATGGTTCAAACCATATTTCAATGCAATCAAATATGGTGCAGTAATCTTGTAATAAGTGTTTTATGATGGGTCTGGAAAGCGTTGTGGAGCATGTCAGCGGCTGGGTAGTGAAGGTAGTGGAGTTCATGGAGGTCTGCCGGGCTGCTGGGAGCAGGCTGAGGATCTCTGTTCCTGGGTCCATTGAGCCTGGAGTCTGAGGTCACAGAATTCCACTTTCCTCCCTCTGTGGGGTTTCACTTGTGCGTGAGTCTTGGCCTGAGTGTCCAGAAAGGTACTGGAGTGTGTCGGCAACTGGGAAGTGGAGGTAGTGGAGGTAATGGAGGTCTGCCATATTAAAATAATATTTTAAAAATATTATTTAAAAATAATAAAAGTGCTAATTTTACCCCATGTGCAATTAAAAGCATATAATTGATGAAGAGGCAATAGAAACAAAAACAAAACCAGTAAACTTTGATAAGAAAAAGTTTACTTAAGGATTTCAAGGTGGCAATAGGAAAAAGAAGAGATACTAAAACAAGTAAATTGGTGGGATTTTCTTGTTCTTGCAGCAATGCAATTTTATTTTCAAACAAAACAAAAGTACAAAAAATAGTGCTGGTGGATTAGAATCCAATATACAGTTAATTTTATAGGCTTCTACAGAAGTAGTTATATGGTCATAAAAAAAACAAGAAAGTTATAGTAACTAGAATGTGAATTATTTATGTCCGAGTCACCTGGTTATTAAAGAATGTCACCTACTTTCAAGAAACATTTTATTTAAAAATTAGCTTTATGTGGCTTTTGGAACAAGTCTACTAATGCCAATAGAGAAAGCTGTATAAAAACATAACAGAGTTTTAATTCTATGAAATATTGTGAAAGGAATATTAGAAATAAGGGAATTTGCAAAACCCTGTGAACTTTGACGTTTACTGAGGGATCAGAATTTACTAAATTCTTGCCAAGTCCAAGTTAGGGTCACAGCTGGTAAGTTCTAGTGAAACAAATACAAGTCTGGAGAGCACGACTGAAATGTTCCTATGACTATCCCCTGGGAATAACTAACATGCACTTGCTGACCATCGTCCTTCTCACTGTGTGGGCTTCCTGTGCCCAAGGACAAGGTAAGTTGAAAACAGATATAAGAATACTATATTGCATTATTTATTCGCATGTATTAAAACTTGAAGGATTTGAGGGAACAGAAACCTCTTTTTAAACTAATAATGGAGAATATATTTGTAAGACACATATCTCAATTTATGCCAGGGGAGTGTAACATCACTTATGTATTTTCTCTCTTGACATCCACAGCATGAAACACTACTTAATAATTTTGTTTGTTTTTGCATGGTTGGAAGGCACACTCTGTGATTCTTAGGGACAAAATCTAACACGACATTCAGGAATCAATCCTCATGATGCCTGGGATCAATCCCACGTCATCCACATGTCAGGCAAACACCCTAAATACTGTAATATCACTCTGACTCCCACAACTACTTAACATTTGGCGATATAGAAATACCCTCACAAATCCTTTAGAAATATGTCTCAAAATATGTACTTCATTCAAATTGTGTTAAGGTTTGTTCTTGTATGAATACTCTTTCCATCGGGGGCACAGAGACAGAACCGTGAGTAGAATTCCAAAAATGCCTGGAGACCTGCAAGCTCGCTCTGGAATGGCAGGGTGAAGAAGTGTCCCACGACCTCTTTAATTTATTATACTACATACTCACATCTAGTGCACTCAGTACAAAGAAATCATTGGCGGGGAAAAGGGGTTACAAGGAGGGACATCAGGACATCAAAGCATACATTGTTCTGTCATGTGTGCAAGCCCAGTGGTCGCACTCTCCAGAGAGGAATGCAAGGCCAAGCAGTCTGACACCATGAACTACAGCTCCTTTCACCTGGAGTGATAAGGGGATGTGAGAGAATGTCTGCATCCCAAAGCTGAGCTGGGTTAGGGATCTGTGAGAAAGGGAAGATTGTTTCTATGTAATACTGAGAGCTAAAAGGCAGCCAGGGGAAAAGATGTTAACCCTTTCCAAACCAGTCCAGAAACAGGAGTCATGGCTCGCCAATTTCATGGGGCCTGTGTTCCTGCCTGCTTGCAGGTCAGTCCCCGCAGACTCAGCCTACCAATTCTGGTTGGGCACCAACAGTTGGTATTCAGCTCATTAATACTTAACCTTTGGGAGTGACATATTTTTATATACTTTCATACACAAATATTTGTTCAGATTCATAAGTCAAACTCATGAAGTCAACAAACATATAGTTAATATGGTTTTTAATTACACCTTAATAAATTAGAGATGGGGAGAGAGAGAGAGAGTGAGAAAGAGAGTGAGAGAGAAGCAAAATGCTTGTCGTACTAATATACCAAAGCCTAAAAGAGTACATTAGTATGACAGGCTAAGTGATGGTGGTGGGGGAGTTGGAGGAGGAGGGTGGAAGGGATACTGGGGATATTGGAAATTGGGCTGGGAAATGTACACTGGTGGAGACATGGGTGTTGGAAGATTGAAAACCAGTCATGAACAACTTTGCAATTGTCCATTTCCTAGTGATTCAATACAATTTTTTAGATAAAATGTAAAAACAAACAAACACTGTCCTCCCATTGTTCATCAATTTGCTCGAGCGGGTCCAGTAACGTCTCTTATCAAGTAAAATGAAAGGCTCCAATAAATAACAATAAATTATAGTTTAAATTTCAGGGTTCACTAGCAAACATATAGTAAATGAACTAATTTAATAGCATTAATATATCATATTTCCTGCTTATATAATTTCACTTTTATAGTAAAATTTATTATGTTAGCTACCACTGAACGTGATCTTTCTACATTGAGAAAATACAATTTTATAACGTTAATAGTTTCTGAAGCCTATCATTCGCAATATATTTAAGATATCATTCATACAATTACATATCCGTTATCTATCAAAATTCCACTTCGCAGAATTTTCATTTTGAAATTTTCTTGAAGTCTCTTTTTCACTTTAAAAATTAATTGCTCTCATTACTGACTAATTATAAATAAAGCATCTAATGTTCTTTATGATATATCATTTATGAATAAAGTCTGAATACCATGATTTATTCCTATGTTTATAAGGCTTGGTTTTAATAATTAGCATAATTTTCTGCATGCAGAACTTTTGTCTACTATTCTGTCAATGTTTCGGTAATCTTTTCACGAACAACAATAATAACACCCACAGAATATAAAGCTTCTTTTTTTCCAGTTTAAAGCTCTACTTCATCAGAAAAGTCTTTCTCCAAGTAGCCCTTGAGCTGTATGCCTTTTAGGCTTTGGGTACACACATATTTCTCAAGCAAAGAAAGGGACCCACCTAGTTGAAGAATAGTTGTGAGGATGTAGGCATCTTTGTGTTTTGAACAAGCCGGGGTTGAATTGTTGCTCTCAAAATTCAAATGTTCCTATGACATAGTTCAGTAGAATTCAAGCCTTGCATGTGTAAGGTGCAAGGTTTTGGTCTCCACTACAGCCAAAATGAACAGAGAATAAGTAAAAGCCATTGTGGAAGAAAGGGAGAGAGCTCAAAGGGTTCAAAGGGCTAGACCACGTGCCATGGATTTAGTCTCTGCCACCAGATGGCTTCTCTAGGACCGTCTGTATAGTTCTGGTGGCCCCTTTCACCAGCCAGTCCTACTAGGCCAAGCATTGAACCACCAGACCTACATACCTGGGACAGGTGATACCAAGCATGACCCCAGGTCCTGAGTTCTATGTAGGAGGCATGATCTCCCCGCCCAATTCTATTTGGATATTCTTACTCCTAGGGATTTACAACGTGTGCGGGTACAGAATTAGGTCTTCAAGGTGGTAATTAAGATAAACACAATAACAACAAGTCTCATGATGGAGACGTTACTGGGCCCGCTCGAGCAAATCGATGAACAATGGGAGGACAGTGACAGTGACAGTGAATTAAGATAAAACATTTCAAGACACATAGTGAGGTAATAACAAAGGTCCATAGTTAATAGAATGGGAGGACTTATATACATAACTGAATTGGGAAGGGGATAAGAGAGACTCCAATAAGTGACTTAAAAATAAATTGACTTTTTACAGCGTGCACAGTAATAATAAAAAATTGTTTTACCATCTTCTAAGCACATATATTCATAAGCATATAGTCATATAGACTGGCTTGAAAGAACTGAAACATCATGAGGTCATCAAATACAACTGTACTCCTTTTGCTTTGGTGGGATGGGTTCACATACAACTGTGATCAGACCTTATTACTGGCTATGTGCTCATGGGTCACTCCTGGTGAAGCTAGCAAGAAATTAAGGTGTGACAGAGATCCGACCTTGGTCAACTGCATACAAGACAAGCAACACAAGATCCAGATTGTTCCAGTTTTCAGATCATCGTGTAGTAGAATAATGAAGCCACATAAATAGTAAGTTCATTAAAATAAATATTAAAATTAAATAGAATATCTGTTCCCATAAAATACTGTTTATTTATTTAGGAGGAACTTGTGATCTTCCCAAAATAAAACATGGAAGCATATATAATGAAAATAGATATGAGCATGTGTTCCCAGTTGCTGTTGGAAAATATGTCTACTATTCCTGTGAACAGAGCTTTGCATCTCCAAAACAGTCAGTCTGGACACGAATAGAGTGTACAGCAGAAGGATGGTCCCCAGATCCACAGTGCCTCAGTGAGTAACACCCTCCTCATTTTCTGAAGGAACCAGGGTGTTCAATGAGCAGAGAGCAATGCTAAATGGGGCCACAGAGATATAGGGGAAGGGCTGGAGGAGCTCACAAAGACATCTTGTTTTATGAAAGTTCTTTTAGCATGAAATATGTAAAACAAACCAATAACTTACTGATGCTATAGACTATAAGTTCTTCAATTTGGGTTTTTTCCCATTCTGGAGAAGCCAGTATTCTCTTTTGAACATCTCTCTCTCTCTCTCTCATTCTTTCTGTCTTTAACTTTCTCTCCCCTACATTTCTTAAATTTTTGCAAATAAAGTAATGAATTATTTTATTTGAAATGCTAATGAGAATCATTTCAAATCCCCAAAAGTTAGACAGAGTTATTTGAAATTGTATTAAAATTTTACCTAACACGTGTTTTTTCTTTGTTTTTCTTTTTTTTGATATTTTTTATAAAAGACCTGTGATATACAAAGTTGATTTTTAGGCATATAATAATTTCCAATCCCAATCCCACCACCAGTGTCAAACTCCCTCTACCAGTGTTCCCAAATTCCCGCCACACCCCAATCACCACCTCATCCTCACCTGTCAAAAGTGTCAGAGGCACGTTACATAGTTTCAGTGAATGCTGCTTAAATGTCCTGCTTTCAATGTTGTTGACTTTGTGTTTGAGATCTATGGATGACTTTACCACTCAGCCATATCACCAGTATGACTCAAGCCCTGATACTTGTTCACTGCTACTTTCCGTTCTCTTCTTTCCCTCTTGATTTCTGCCTTTGTCTCTAAACACTCAGGTCTCAGGTGATTTAGGCATCGCCCTTTTACTACAATACATATCATCAATCAGAGATCATTCTGAGTTTGTCTTTCCTTTGGCTTACTTCTTCCTACACAATATCTTACAGTTCCAATCAGTTTGCGCAAATTGTATGATTTAATCATTCCTTACAGCTGGGTGGTATTTCAAATGTTTATATACTACATTTTCATAATCCTTTCGATGTTAGACCCCTAGATTAATTCCATATTTTAGCCATTGTACTGATTGCAGCAATGAATAACGCTGTGCATATGTCTTCTTGAGAGAGTGTTTCTGTGTCCTGGGAGTAGATGCCCAACAGTGGTTTTGTTGGGTCCTAAAGCAGGTCAATTCTAAGTTTAGTGAGATCTCTCCATACTGTTTTCCACAGGGTTTGTACCAGAAAACATTTCCACCAGTAGTGGATCAAGTTTCTTTTTCATCACATCTCCAACAACACAGATTGTTCCCAGTGTTTTTGATAGGTGCTATTCTCACTGGTCTATAATGGTATCTCATCGCCATCTTGATTTGGCTTTCTCTGATGAGAAGTGATGCTGAGAATTTCTTAAGAAGTGATTCTTCATTGACTTCTCTGTTCTCAGAGGACACAAGAACACTCTCACCTATAGTCTGGGGTTATTTTGTGCCAAGGCTCCTCAGTGTTTTCCCATGTATATCCAAGTATGGGGCACTGTATGTGCTACATCCCTTTGATCTACATATGCAGTCCTCAAAAGATTATTTCCTTCTTTGTTAGCTAAAGGAGCTTTATTTGATTTGATTTAATATTTTCCATATTTTTAATAAGCTGATCTTTTATATTTTTACCTTTATAGAAATATGATTTTTCAATAGTATATTTAACAATTTTCAATGCTTGGTTTGAGGGATTTTGGCCACACATGTCTGTGCTACGCCATCATTCCTGATGATGCTCAAGGGACTATCTTTGGTACAGGAGATTGAGCAGGGGTTATCTGAGAGCACTATTTTCCCTATCACCAATGCAGAAGAAGAAAAAGGGAAGGAGATAAAGTCGTAGAGGAGACAAAGATCAAAGTTATCACCTACTCTAGAAAGTATTTAGATCATTAAGTGAGACAAAACAGAAACTTTTTAATGTCTAAAAAAGTTAAGGGGTGTAAATATTTAATAAATACAAATGAGGATTAATTCAATTACATATAAGTTTGTTTTGTATTGCTTGTTATTAATAATTGTCTGAAAATGATCAAAAAATTTTTCTTAAAGGAAAGTGTGTGAAGAGAGAAGATTGTTGTATTTCACCCAGGATCCAATAAGTCCTTCCATAAGAGATTAGTAACATGTTGCTAAAGGTTGAGCCTGTGTGTATATATATATATATATGTATATGTATATATATTTTGTGTATGTTTGTTTATAAATATATTAACCCCCTAAGATGGGTTGCCTTCTGCTTTAGAACCTCATCAAATGTCGTGTGGTACTCTTGGTAAATTGGTGGTGTAAAGTATGAGAGCTACGTATTCACAGAAGCCCAGTCCAGGAATAGCTTTATCCTGGCAGTGGTTAAGTTCTGGAAGTTTTTAGCTGCAAGGCTGACTTCATTGTGGGGGAATGAACCTCACCCACTCCTCCTCTGGTTTGCCCAAATGAAACAGCCTGGCACGGGTTCAGGAGCCATCTCTATGGCATATAGTTCTGAATTTATGTATTAAGTTTGAAAACATAATTTTTTATTAAAAATTTTTAATAGTGAGACATCAAGAGGTACAGTTGCAGACTTATGCATTTTTGTGCTTGGGTTTCAATTATACAATGATCAAATACCCATCCCTCCACCGGTGCCCATTTCCCACCATCACGGATCCCAGTATCCCTTCCACCCTCTATTCCCCCATCCCACCCTGCCTCTGTGGCAGGGCATTCCCCTTTGTTCTCTCTCTCCTATTGGGTGTTGTGGTTTGCAAAAGAGGCAATGGGTAGCAATCATGTTTGGGCTATAGTCTTTTTTTTTTTTTTTTTTTTTTGGTGAAAACTGCTTTTGCTCCAGCTGAGATGGATTTTGATATACTTTGAGTTACTTTGCCTCTATTAGAGGGTGCTGGGACAGTGTTCATGAGAAGGAACACCAAGGTTGAGGAATTACAGGTGACTGGCTTGGAATGGCTCTTCTTAGACCCTTCCCTGCATAGCTGTGTTCTAACGCAGATTTCATTTACTTTACAGTCCAGGTACACAATTAAGTGGGGACTTCATTTCCATTAAATTTAGTCAACACTTTTTTCTACGTTAATTCTTTTGTTTTGGGGCCACATGGGGTAACAAAAACATGGGGTTTGTTTCTGGGTTCCTTAAGATATTCCTTAGGGATTGGACCAGCATTGGCTGTACACAAGCAAGTGTTTTAACACCTGTACTCTCTCTGGCCCCTTAAGTATAGGTTTGGGGCTCTGAATCACATTATATTTGTCATCAAGTTATTTAATCTAAAATTTTCCTCTCATCTAAGCTGCATTTATCTACCTGTCCTTTTCTTCATCTTCCAGCCTTGAACTTTTAGCCAGAAACTGGGTAGGGAGCAGCTACTCACCCAACCCCGACTCCATTGATATTAAAGAACTGAAATAAAGGGCATAGGCACCCCTGTATTGTGTAAGGCAGTTTGAAATTTAATGTTTCACTTGCCAGGCTCACCTTACTGTCCTAATGAACTCATCTCCACTGCCTGAACCTTGGTGAAGATGGTAGCTCTGATTTTCATTTAAAATTTTTAACACCAGGGCTGGAGCAATAGCACAGCGGGTAGGGCGTTTGCCTTGCACGCGGCGGACCCAGGTTCGATTCCCAGCATCCCATAGGGTCCCCTGAGCACCGCCAGGAGTGATTCCTGAGTGCAAAGCCAGGAGTAACCCCTGAGCTTCACCGGATGTGACACAAAAAGCAAAAAAAAAAAAAAAAAAAGTCCTGAGTATGACTGGGTGTGACCCGCCACCCTTTCCCTCAAGAAAAAAAGGTAAAGCTGCTCAAAATCATCGTATATGCTGTTGGTTGAAAGAAAAACTTCCAAGGTGAAACCTTGGGCCCGGGGCTTCCAATTCCTGCCCCTGGGGGCAGGGAGTGGGGTGGGACTTTCCAAAGCTCACCCCCAGTCCCATCATACCACAGATGGTTCCCTGAGCACCTCAAAATTCCCAGCACCCCCCGGCGCTGTTGGGCTCTAGAAAGTTCTGTGGGTCAGGAGAGACAGGATGGCAGGAAGTTTGAGGACAGGATGGCAAGGGAGGTGGACCAGGGGCTTTGAAGATGAGTCACTGTCGCTGCTGGGTGGGTGCCCTATGCCTGCTTCTAACGGATCTTTTGTGTCTGACTTCAGCCTTGTCCAAAGGCTACTTCCTGGTGCTTCCGATGTGGGGCTGGACACTGGGGCCCCCTCACGCCAAGTGTCTACACTTGCCGTCCACACTCGCCCTGAGCTCTCTCCCTCCCAGCACTCAGTGACCTTTCTCTCCTTGCTCTGTCCCCAACCTGAGCGTGACCGGTGCCTCCCCGCCTCATAGCTGGACTTGGGCAAACTCACAGTCCCAGGACTTGGGAATCATTCCTGGCCCACTAGCAAGGCTCAAGGGCAAACAGTCGGCCAAGGTTCTCAGAAAGGGACACTTCCTCGGCTTTAACGAAAGACCATTTCCTTCTGCCCTTAGAATTGTCTATTCCCTTTGATATTTTGTATTTTAAAGTTCCAAGGATGGGGGCTGGAGCAATAGCACAGCGGGGAGGGTGTTTGCCTTGCACGCGGCCGACCCAGGTTCAATTCCCAGCATCCCA
>JAOXYA010010164.1:0-14054 GCA_028565675.1 Sorex palustris | reverse complement strand
TTTATGTTGCAATTTATAATAAATTTTATCATAATTAAAAAATTATGAAAATTGTAGTAGTATTTGGATACATGGAAAGTTTATAGTTTTGTAAGTGATTACTGTGGCTGCTTATTTCTTGCAATCTTCTGAGCAGGGTATTTATCATAGCATAATGAACCAGAATCTCTACTTAAGATCTTAATCAGCGTAGAAAAAACCGTCTTTCAGAACCTACTATAACCAAGGGAAGTGCTTTTCAGGACTTCATAGAGACTGCGTGTGTGTGTGTGTGTGTGTGTGTGTGTGTGTGTGTGTGTGTGTACACGCATGTGTGAACACCAAACCTCATAAAGCAAGTTTTGTACTTTAGTTGGTATCTTGGATGAGCAGAATAAATAGTATTTTATGCATATTTGCTCTAAAGCATTAGATCTAAAACCATAGTGTGTAATGATGAAAAATACACAACTACAGAGATCATACCTTGAAATAAATTACTTGGAAGTAATAGTCCTTCGTCCATAAATCATGCTCATGTTAAGAATAAAGTTTAGAGAAATCTATTCCACTCAAAAACTCTAACATATTTTTCTAGCCTACTGATTTTGAAAGAATGAAAAAAATATGACAACAAAATTAGTGATGTCTTACTGAGCTTGTGTTAGTATAAACTTTGGAAACCAAGTTTTTTCAGTACAACATTCATTAGGACTGCTTTAGATATCGTTTTGTCAGTCCAGCAATCATTGCCAAGTTTTTCCAGATTTTTGTTTGTTAAGGAAAATGAATAATGCTGTCCCTCACTTGGAGTTTTCCTCTTTTGCTCCATTCTCCTGAATGAGGTCATTTCTTTACTGATATGACTGATATGTTCAGTTCATGTTTACCATTTTCATGCAACTGACCTGACTTGTGTCCATTTCCTGTACTTCTGAAGTGCTGAGCCACTCCTTCTAGTCCCTGAGATCTTGGGCCAGTACACCCTTCCATTCTTATTTCTTCTAGTAGCCTTATCTGACCTTCTTACTCTACTTTTCAGCACAGGGTTCCCCACTTTTCTCCTAATTTTTATATTCCCTGAAGATTGAACAACACCTGGGAAGATTTGTCCAATAAAAATTTATATCTGGTGTTCTTCTGTGTCCAAATCACTGTGTTCTTTGTTCTGCTTTCCTTTTGCCAGGCTCACTGATAGAATATAAGAGTAATTTGTTCTTTGTTTTTGTTAAAAAGGAAAGAATTCTATGTTACTCCTTATATTAATTTTCTTTCTTCCTTGAAATAATTGGTCATAGTCATACCAAGAACATTAGTTAGAGGACATAATGGGAGACAAAATGTATTTATAATAGTAACAAGATTAAATACCTAGAGAAAATTTAATAAACCTTCAAAATATATGTAAATGCAATATTTTAAATCACAGTAAAAGGTACATTGTAGACTTGAACAATAAAACGATAGCTCTTTTTTAATATGATGACTCATATAAATTTACACTAAATATATAATTAGATAAGTTATATTAAAATTCATAAAGAAAATCAAATTTTCAGGAATATCCAGGGCAAAAATTAATGAATCATTTGAGAAGTGTGTAGACTTATAGACATTAAAACATATTTTAAATGTTATAGTTCAATCAAAATAGTATTGTCACAGAATAGGCAAAAATACCAGTAAATTGATCTAAAAAATGCACAGAACTATACAGAATATATATAATATTTAGCTTATAATAGAACAGCGGGTACGGCGTTTACCTTGCACGCAGCCGACCTGGGTTCAATCCCCGGAATCCCATATGGTCCCCCAAGCACCACCAGGAATAATTCCTGAGTGCAGAGCCAGGAATAACCCCTGAGCATCGCTGGGTGTGACCCAAAAAGCAAAAAAGAAGAAGGTCACAAGTGACTTTGGCTCAAGCATAATGCATCACCCACGAGTTGGCACATTTTTTTCTAGCAAACATAGTTGGGGTGGAGGGAAGCGACAGTGCTCACGGCCTTCTCCTAGGTCAGGACATGTTTACTAACTGTCGTGAACATCTTCCCACGTCAAGAAATATAGACTCGGGACTGGAGCAATAACACAGCGGGTAGGGTGTTTTTCTTGTACGCAGCTGACTCGAGTTCGATTCCCAGCATCCCATATGGTCCCCCGAGCACCGCCAGGAGTAATTTCTGAGTGCAGAGCCAGGAGTAACTCCTGTGCATCGCCCGGTGTGACCCACAAAGCAAAAAATAAAAATGAATAAATAAAAATATATAGACTCTAAAGCACAGGTGGAGAGAGTTGTTTTGTTGGTGTTTTTTTTTAAAGGCAGAGCATAGAATGGTGGTTGTGAGAGGGGAAGGTGTGTATAAGCGGGTGGGGAGGGGGCTGGTTTCTGTTCTGTGGATGGAGAGTCCCCGTTTGGGAAGAGGACAATGTTAGTGATGGTGGTGATGGTTCCCTGCCCAGGAAACCTGAATAATAGGTTTCATACTTAAAAATGGATTTGAGAGAAAGAAGAAAAGTGGGGCTGGAGTGATAGCACAGTGGGTAGGGCATTTGCTTTGCACATGGTTGACCTGAGTTTGATTCCCAGTATCCCATATGGGCCCCCGAGCACCGCCAGGAGTAATTCCTGAGCCAGGAGTAACCCCTGTGCATTGCCGGGTGTGACCCAAAAAGCAAAAAAAAGAAGAAGAAAAGTGCCTGCCATAGAAGCAGGCTGGGGGGGGTGGGCGGGAGGGGACATTGGTGGTGGGACATGGACACAGGTGGGTGTCGAAAGGATGAGTGATGGGACATTATATGACTGAAACCCAATCATGAACAGCCCTGTGACAATGTATCTCACGGTGACTCCATTTTAAAAAGATGGATTTGAGGGTGAGTTTTCTGTAGTATTCTCTTTACTGCAATAGGAAAGGAAAGAAGACGTGTTGGAGCAATATGGCTGGCGGGCCACTGTCTTGCAGGAGCTTAGGTCGGGGCCAGTGAGGGCCTTAGAGACGGTCACTCTGGAGAGCCACAGGAAGTGGTCGGGAAGCCCATGAGGCTCGAAGGCACGGAGCCTGGATTTTGCTGGCCCCTCTGTGTCTCAGTGCCCTGCACTGTCATCCCTGACCCCCACACAAACCGAAACTCACAAGGGAGAGATCTCAGCCGCCCTTGCTTTGCCCAGGAGGCAGGTGGCATAGAGCTGAGGTTTAGTGTATGCCCCACTTCAAGAGTCTGCACCATCCTTGGCGCTGAGGTCCCACTCATCTTCTTCCCCTGACGATTCGGTCTTTCTGGTCACGAATCTCCCCTCAGGCGGGGCTGCACAGTCAACGGGTGGCCGTGCCCAGCGACGGAAGCCCTTGCCACTCTTGGCCAGGCCATCCCCACAGAAGCTTGTCCTATCTCTCTTCTCCAGTGGCTCTGCCAATGCCCGTCCTCTGCGTCTGGGCCAAACGCAGCCTCTGTTATGGGCTGACACACGCTGCTGTTTTCCTGGGCATTCCTCTGAGCATTCCTGGGCTGGCACAGCTCTGCCCCGTGGGACTGTCTCCCTGTGCCCTGTCTGCTATTTGGCCCCTGCTCTGCCAGCTGCCACTGCCCTCCTCTGGGGCAGCCATGAGAGTCCGGGTCCTCCTGCTGTGAAAAACTGTGGGTCTGTCCGTGCCAGCCAACCCACCGAAGCTTGTCTGTGCCCTGTGGCAGTGCCCACCAGTGCCTGTTCCCACCAGTGCCCAGCTCCCACCCTGGCTCTCAGCCCACTTCGTTCCAGCCGGGGCAACCCCGACGACTGTCCCTGGGACCAGCGTCCAGTCTCGACCAGGGGTTAGCCCAGGGCACCCAACCTGGGTCCAAGCTGCTCTCCCCGTCCTCCCCGGAGTGCAGGAGGGAGCACCCCACAGCACCTCCTCTGCCCAGCACATTCTCGCCCAGCCCTGCAGGCCAAGAGGCCACCCAGGAACCATCCCCCCATGGGGTCCCTCCCCACACCGTCCTGCCCTTGAGCTGGGCTGATCCCCACTGCTCAGAAGAGGAAACTGGAGCTGGAGAGGGAAGACAGAGGCAGCTCCTGGGCACCCCTCAATGCCAGGGACCTGTGTCCGCCAGCACAGAGACAGGCTCCGTCCTCCCCACCACGCACTGGGAACACTGGGGCGCAGAGAGGGACAGTGACTAGTCCAAGGTCACACGGCAAGCGCTGCGGTTGGCAGCTCTGTCCCCCGGGGCATTGGGATATCTGGCACAGAGCAAGCTGGAGGACTGGGGGTAAGACATCCAGGCAGGCCCTGACATGCCCACGGTCACGGCCAATGGTCCCAGAGTCCAGGCTTGCTGCCCGAGGCGAATGTCCTCTCTCCGAGCCGGGACTGGCCCAGCAGGCAGAATCTCCCGGGAGTGGAAACTTCCAAAATCCCTCCACCCTGCCGGATCCTGGGACTGAGAATTGGAATCCAAGGATGGCGCAGACCCCAACAGTAACACCCCCCCACCACCACCACCAACCAGCAGAGATTCCCAGAGGCCTCAGTCCGTGGAGGTGACACAGGAGATGGGGCCAGAGGCCAGAGCCCGAGGGGCTCAGAACCAGCGACCACGGAGTCCCAGCTAGGATAGGGAGAGCGGAAGGGAAGGTCCCCCGGACCCTTAAGGAGCAGCACCCCCTTCCTCCCCTCCCCGCTGGCTCCTGGCCCTGCTCCCCACTGTCAGCAGCTGAGCCGGGGCACAGCAGCCCCCCTAAGCCCCCTGCTGGGAGTGATATGGTCAACGGCAAGGACTCGCCGCAGGCCCTGCTGCCAGTGCCATGATCTCAGCCTCCGTGATGGGCACCGACCGGCCAGTGGGGGATGGGCCATGATCAGCGCAGCCCTGGCCTGGGCCTGTAGTCGCTGGCGGCCAGACAGACACCGCTTCCAGGCAGGGTCCTCCCAAGTGTTCACTCAGCCCCGAGCATGAGCCCAGGACCCCTGAATCCTGCCGCATCCCCGGGAGACCCATCATCCTCACTGCACTGAGTCCTCCACCCACTGTGAGTTCAGGGAAAGCACCTAGTGGCTCGGCCTGGCCCGTGGGGATCGATGCAGGTTCATCCACCAAACACCCAGTCTGAACTGCACCGAGTCAAAGATGGGGTCCCAGTACCCACCTCCTGCCAACAGGAAATGGGAAAAGAGAAGCAGGTAGGGTCAAGGGGCAGCGGGTGAGGCACTGGCCATGCCCTGGGTGGCTCTGGGAGCGAGAGGGAGCTCCCCAATAAGGTCTTGGTGCAGACTCCCCACCCCACAGCCCCGCTCAGACATCCCACGGCCTGGCCAGAGGCTCTCTATGAATACTGGGGATGCCCTGAAGTCCTACAAGGACACACACAGCCAAGCTGTCCCACACGGGCATTCGGGGACAGGCAGGCAGACACAGGCCACAGTGGCACGGCGGGTGGTTGGCAAAGGCGCAGCGTCACCTTTCTCTGAGCCTTTCAGTCCCACTGTCCCCTCCCCCTCACCCCATCCATAGACCGGGACCCATGTGCAAGGACATCAGAGACAGAGGCGTTCCTGCTGGGGCACCTTTCCCTCAGCTGAGACCCCCAACCCTCCCCGTGGGACCCCTCCCAGGAGCAGCCCAGGGGCTGAGCTCTGGCAGTGTGCAGTGGGCCTGAGGCTGGGCCACCAAGGGGCTCCGCAGGGATCAGCCTCAAAGCATGACCACCAACTTGGCACGTCCCAGCAGGCGAGAGCAGGTGGCTGAGCGGCGTGTCCCCACACCTCAGGGCCAGACAACTGTGTGGCTGTCACTCGACCGCCTCTGGCTTCAGACTTCTCTGCCATGCCCGTGTCCCACTGCTCACTCCCCAAAGGTACGGAGAGAGTTCGGGAGAGTGGAAAGCCCTTGGGCAGGACTGGCCTGGTGTCTGGCATGAAGCAGCTGCTGCCTGAGTGAGCCAGGCCTCAGGGCCGGGAACTCATGCACACTCTTCAGCCGCTGAGAGGAGAGACTTGCGGGGGTGCCAGCGTCTGCCTGTAAACGTCCGGTGCTGCTTGGGAGGCCGAGGGCCAGACAGAGAGTCTCTAAGCTGGGAAGTGCAGGATGGGGGAACTCCACCTGCAGAAGGGGGCTGCAAATCCTCAGGGATCCCCCAATGCCAGGGCTCCAGGCTCCAGTGGACAGTGAGGGGAGCAAAGCCGAGGTGCTGAGCTGCAGGAGAAACGGGCGGACAGACGGGAGGACAGAGGAGCTCCAGGATGGATGGACAAGGATGGGAAGGAAGAGTGAGTGTGGGTTTGCAAGGAGGACAGGAGTGGGGAGAAGGGCTGAAGGTTCTAGGGTTTGGGATCTGGGAACCAAGGAATCTGGGGATCCAAGATCTGGGGATCTGGAATGGTGGATCAGGGGATCAGGGGATCTGAGGGTCCAGGATCTGGGGACCCGGAATGGTGGGTCGGGGGATCTGGGGATCTGGGAATCTGGGATCTGGGGATCTGGGGACCTAGGTATCTGGGGTCAGGGGATCTGGGGATCCAGGATCTGGGGATCTGGAATGGTGGATCAGGGGATTAGGGGATCTGAGGATCTGGGGACCCGAGATGGTAGGTCAGGGGATCTGGGGATCTGGGATCTGGGGATCTGGGAATCAAGGTATCTGGGGTCAGGGGATCTGAGGATCCAGGATCTGGGGGTCTGGGGTGATGGATCAGGTGATCTGGGGATTTGGGATCTAGGGATCCAGGATGGTGGGTCAGGGGAACAGGGAATCTTGGGATCCAGAATCTGGGGTCCAGGATGGTGGGTCAGAGGATCTGGGGATCTGGGATCCAGGGATGGTGAATCAGGGGATAAGGCTGAGGCGAAATCTCAGTGAGGATGGAATGGCCGTCTGTCCCAGGTGGACTGGAAGGAAACCAGAGTGGGCAGCTATAGGAGGCCCAGGGACGGGCACGCTACTGCTCAGGGCTCAGCTTTGGTAGGAGGCAGGAAAGGCGGGTGAGGACCCAGCTTTGGCATCGATGGAATTTCTTCACATCTTTACCAAAACAAATCAGGCCTGGGCATGGGTACCAGAGCCCTAGCACAGCGGGTAGGAGGCTTGCCTTAGACCTCATCCGCGTTGGACTCCCAGCACTCCATATGGTCCCCTGGGCCCCACCAGGAGAGATTCCTGAGTGCAGTATCTTGTTTCGTGAGCCCCCCTTGCAGGCCCAGCCTCGGAGGCTGGTAGCACGCTCGGCTAGGACAAGGGAGCAGGCGTGTCAGCCCTGGGCATCGGGTTCCAAGTCCAGCTCTATGTCCGGGAGGGGGTCCCCGGGCCCATCTGGCAGCCCGTAGTACAAGTCTTCCTCCTCCGGCTGTGCCTCCTCCTTCCCCCTGCGGGGACGCAGCCAGGAGCCAGGTGGGGCTGCCACCTGCCGCTGCCCATTCGTGGACTCGTCGTTCACTGTGGGGGCGTCGATCAGGGCAAAGTCGTGGAAGTGGTCCAGTGGGCACCTGCAGGCCCAGGGGTCGGCGTGGGGGGCCCGAGGCTCCTCATCCCCCGGCAGAGATGGGCTGGGGGTGCTGCCCTCGCTGGGGGTGCTGCCCACATCCAGGTCATCTTGGAAGGAAGCCAAGGGCGCGGGACCCTCCGAACAAACTGGGGGGCTGCGGGGACAAAGGTCAGGAGAGTGAGGGTAGAGCTGAGTCAGCAGAGCTGGTCCAACCGCCCCCCCCCCCGGCTCGTGGCAGGGCCTGGGCAGGTGGGGCCACTGGCTGGGCCGCAGCTTCACTCCTCAGTGGGCGTCCTGACTGGGCCTCAGTTTCCCCACTCCTTAGTAGGGCATCTCTGGCTGAGCCTCAGTTTCCCACTCCTCAGTGAGGGGGGAAATCTCTGGCTGGGCCTTAGTTTCCCCACTCCTCAGTGGGAGTCCTGGCTGGGCCTTAGTTTCCCCACTCCTCAGCCGGAAGTCTCTGACTGGGCCTCAGTTTCCCTACTCCTCAGTGGGCAGGAAATCTCTGGCTGGTCCTCAGTTTCCCCACTCCTCAGTGGGGGTCTTGGCTGGGCCTCAGTTTCCCCACTTCTTGGTGGGAGAGTCTCTGACTGGGCCTCAGTTTCACCACTCCTCAGTTGGGGGTCTCTGCCTGGGCCTCATTTTCCCTACTCCTCAGTCAGAAGTCTCTGGCTGGGCCTGTTTCCCCACTCCTCAGTGGGGGGCCTCGGAGGCTTTGGGAACAGGCCTTGTCCCCATCATTCCAGTCAATCCACCCCCAGTCACTCAGGGTCTCACGGGGTCCGTGGCCCCAGACACATGCGACCCCTTCTGTGCTCTAAGGGGCAGGGCTAAGGGTTCGTGCAGGTAAGAGACGGGGTTCGGGCTCATGCAGGGCTGAGTCGGGGAGGGGTGAAGGGCAGAAGGGCCGTGAATGAGAGGGACAGATTGTCAGGCCCATCTGCATTTGAACCCAGTGCCCCGTCCTTGGCTGTGGATGCCCGGCAAGGAGAGGGCCCTGGGTGTGTGGACGCTGAGACTCAGGCTGCCTGTTCTCACGACCAAGGGAAGAGCGATCCTTCGCCTGTGGGGAAACTGAGGCTCAGGAGGGTCAGAAACGGGCTGCACCCACCCTGCGAAGCAGCTGGCACCCATGCCCAGGCCTGAGCCTCTCACCCCCCCCCCACCGTGGGCACCTCCCCCCGCAGCGGTTCACTCACCCGGGTGGGCTCTGGGCAAGGGTGCTCCCTCCCTGCTCTGTGTCCGGGCCCCTGTGTACCACCACGGCTGCCTCCCTGGGGGCTTCCCTGCTGGCTCCCGGCTGGGGGTCCTCGCGGAAGTCTCCAGGCTTCGTCTGCATGTGGCTGAAGTCCGGCAGACTCTGGTCGTAGGCAGCTGCTTCCCACAGCCGCACGTAGGGGGTCTGGGGGCTGGGGGAGGTAGCACAGAGGGGACAGCAGGGTCCAGTCACTCAGTGGCATCCCTGGACCTGCTCGGGGCCACTGGCCTTCCCTGGTCTCTGGGGATCGTGCCTGTCACCCAATCACCACCACCAAGGTCGCTGAGGCCCAAACAGTGAGGTCAGAGGTCAGAGTCTTCGACCAGGGGCCAGGCACTCCGTGTCCCCCAGAGTCAGCAGCACAGGGAAGCCCGGCCCAGAGGAGAATGAGTCTCTGTCCTGGGAGACGTGGGCGTCGCTGGACCTCAGTTTCCTCATCTGTAAAAGGGGTGGAGCAACGGCTCCCTCTCGAGGGTCCGAAGCTGAGGGTGCTCAGGGAGAAGACACGGCACCCCCGAGGCTCACCCCGCCCAGCCACCCCACTCGCAGGACCCCAGCACCTACCTCTTCATCTCAACAGCAAGCCCATTCTCCAGCGCTTTCGGGGACAGGACGCCTTGGAAGTCAGAATCAGCCGGGATGAAGGCGACCTACGGGGGCAAAGGGGGTCTCTGCAGCTGCCCACGTGTGCAGTCGGCCGCTACACGCCCAGAGCCGGGCCCTAGCCCTGCCTCAGCGCAGCCCAGCCCAGCCCAAGAGGGTCTCCCTGCCCAACCTTTAGCTTCTGCTGCCACTGCCTCTTCCCCCGACCCAAGCTCCTGCTCCGGGCTGCCACTGCCTTCAGACACCCACGGATCTGGCGCCAAGGATCAGGGCAGCAGGCAGGGCCTTGCATGCAGCTGACCCGGCTCTACTCTCCAGCCCCCTCAATGAGCGCCCCCCAGAAGGAAGCCTTGAGCACTGCCGGGTGTGACCCCCCCCCAACAAACAAAAACAGAAGAAAGAGGGAAAAAAGACCATCTGACAGGTGCTGCTTCAGGGATGAGCCTTGGGGACAGCCCTGGCTAAGGGAGGAAAGCCCAGCGCCACCTTAAGAGTCACCTTCACAGAGATAGAACGGGGACTGGGAGGGGAGCTTGAGGCAGGGCCCTAGGAGTGCTCGTGCCTGGCACGCGTGGGGCCCTGAGTTCAACTTCCAGCTCTGCACACCCTCCCTCCATGTGGCCCCAGAGGATCCCAGCATCATCTGGCCTTACCAGCACCGCCAAGCCAGGTCTAGGCACCAAACCACTAGGCCTGCACCATCGGCTGGGCATAGGCGGGCACTGGGGCTGGAGAGAGGGTAGAAGAATGGAGAACTCGGGGCTCACAGGGTACAGAACTTTTCAAGAGAAAGAGTCCCAGAGACTGGCAGGAGCATCTCCGGTGAGTTCCAGGGCAGAGGGACAGCACAGGTCCAAGGCACTGGCCTGGCAGTGGGTGACCCTTGTTAGATTGGCAGTTGCTTGTGGTCCCCAAAGCCACCAAGCACATGGTGGCCACCCAGATCTTCCTAGGGGCGCTACTAGGTGCAGTTCCCTGCTTCTCTGAATCTTCTCAACTGGAAACGTGTTCCGCAAATACTCTGCCAGCCCCTATGGCACTGTCCACGCACTCTCCACTTCCCCAGCTTCCCTGGAGACTGCGCCAGAGCTCGGCTAAGGACGGAGGATGGATGGAGAGTTCTTAGGACGACTGTGAGGAGCCAACTCCTCCCTCAGTATCTAAGAGGAAATACAGGGCCTGGTCATCTTCTGCACCCACTTAAGATACCTGCACATGCTGTCCACTGCACCTCTTCTGTCTTACCCCAAGGTCCAGCAGCTTCCCCTTCACCATTGCCTTCATCATTAACTCTTCCTCCTCGCCAGCAGCAGCTGCTTCATCAATATCCTTCCCCCCATTGCCACCATCACCTTCATCTCATCATCATCCTGATCATCAGATCAATCACCAGCTTCACTGTTACTCCCCAGAACCTCACCGTCACCACACTATTATCTATATCACTATATCATTATCAGCAGAATTACCCGATCAATCGCCATCATCAATATCATCCTATGACCCCCACCGTCACTATCATTATTATCATCTATCTCTCCTTCAGCATCATCACTCTCCGTCTTACCTTCATATGGCCAGCGCCATCAATACCATCAGATCAGTCACCATCATCAATACCATTCCCATAACATCACCCTCGTCATCTACACCACTGTCGGCACTGCCACCGTCAACATGGTATCAATCGCCATCACCGTGATCCTTCACCCCGTCCTCCTTGGTACCCACCACCTTCATTATCACCATGGTCACCATCATCATCCTCAGATCTCGATCCCATTAGCATCAACTGTGAAAGGAAAGGCCTGAACATCTCGGGACCCATGTGCTTTGATGGCCATGGCAGGAAGAACAGAGGGGAGGGGCCACGACAAGCCATGAAGACCCCAGGACATCAGACTGGGGATGTTTTCCACATGCTTCTCTGTCCATGTGGGTTGGCGCTGACCCAGAGTGCCGAATGTCCTCAGAGGGAGGTGGGACGCTCATGGGGAAGACATTCATCAGCAGTCAGGCCGGGCTGCTGGGCTCTAGCAGGAGGTCCAGCGGCCTCTCCCTGCCAATCCGCCCCTTCTCCCTGTCCCTGCTAACGTGCATGGCCTCCCTGACAGCCCCCCACACAGAGCTCTCCTGCCTGCCCCTTTCAAGCCTGAGACCCCGGTGGCCCCAGACCTGAGCCCGTCTACTCAGGAATCAGGACCCATCAGCTGTGGCCGGTGTACCTCACACAAAACCAGCAGCCCTGTGCACTCCCTGAGCCGGAACAGCCTCTCCCTTCCTGCAGTCTTGGGTCCAGCTTGTCCTGGGCCAGGGAAGGGGATCTCCTGCGCACCCCCACTGCCCCTCTCCTTCTGCCTCCCGAGCTCAGCCAGTAACCTTCTGTAACTACTGCAAACTGGACCGTCTCTCAGGCCTGGCAGCATCTCTCGGCCCAGCCACCCACTGGGCACCAAGTCCCCGCTTCCCTTGTCCTTCCATCCCCGGGGCTGGCACACTGTCCTTCTGCCATGGATGTGTGTGGGTGGGGGGTGGAGGAGGGCATCTCTCCACACTGTCTCTGCCCAGTAAACCTCGCTCACTCTCCTCCCTCTCTGTTAGAAATCTCCCCTGCGGACCCAGCCCTGTGTAGACCTGCATGCACACTGCTGTCAACTCTCCCTGGGTAGGTGGGTGTTGGTGCCCCCCATCTCAGTGGGCTAAGTCCCACCCCTTCCGGTGAGCTTTCCTTCCAGAACATTCCCATTCGTCAGGCTCCGAGTCCAGGAATCTGCATTCAGCAATCTCCATACTCCCTGGGTGGATCCCAACCACTGGCCTTGCCATGGTGGCTCCGGGGACCCAGGGGACCAGGTGGGAGGAGGGCATGGGGCCCATTCCACGCCCCTCTGATGTGCCAACTCTCCTTGCCTGTGTCTCCCCAAACACACCCAGCCCCAGCTCCTTCTCCCCACCCAATCCCCCAACCCACCATGTGGCTTGTCCAGGACCCTTCCCGCCTGCAGGACCCCTGGGTTCCTCCACTTTGGCTAAGCACAAAGGGAGGGGACGGGGCTCCCCCTGCCAAGGTCACAGAAGTGGGGGTGAGGGAGGCGGGCGGGAGCTCCCACCACCTGACCACTGGGATCTCTCAACAGTTACTCATTAATGCCCGAGGCTCCCTCTCCGCACCCCACCGCTCACTCCCTCCACGCTCCTCTTGGAAAGGGGGGAGGGCAGGAGGGACCCCCGTGGCACCCCTGACGCCCCCTGGGTCCAGGGTCCAGCTCTGCAGGGCCATAGGCCACAGGTGGAGGTGGGCCTCTCTCTCCTGTGACTGCCCGCCGCCGAGTGGACACAGGCAAGTTGACTGTAAACTGTGGGGATGGCAGAGGCCAGCTGGGACCGCCCGCCTGGCCCGGATGTGCCGACAGCCCAGGCAGCCTCAGAGGGGGCAGGGCTGGGAGCGGGCAGTGGGACCCTAGGGCCCCCCAAAATGCCTCATAGTCCCACACGCCGGGCAGGGGCTTCTAGTGTGCGTGTGTGGGGGGTGAGCAGGAGGGCTGTATCCCTGATACAGAGTGTCAGGGCCTCCTCTTTACAAGCTCCTCTCCCTGCACTTTCGAGCAAATGAGGAAACTGAGGCTCCAAGAAGCGGGGCCTGGTCAGGATTCCCGGGCTCAGCCCAGGCTGGAGTCGCGCTTCCTGTCGGCCTCTGGTCAGCTGTGTGACCTTGAAAAAGTCACCCAACCTCTCTGACATGCCTGGTTCCTGAAGCGGCTGAGAGGCTCCATGGGGGTCGGGGCGACTGCCCTTCCCCTACATCCCTTCCCATACTGACCTGCCCTGAACTGGGAGGCTCAGAGAAACTGGGGTGCAACACCCTCTTTTGCAAATGAAAGAAACGAAGGCTCAGAAAGATGAAGGCCACAGGAGCGTCTGGGTCACACTGCACTGAGACGCACCGAGACCCCCGCTCAGGAGAGCCCCCAAGGACACAGTTATGGCCTGCGGCCCAGCTCCGACACTGGGGCTGAGGGTCTCCCCCTTCTGAGCTCAGGCTCCCCCACCCCCAGGCACTGGATGGCAGCACCAGAGGCACAGGGTGAGGCAACACAGCCCCCAGACGCAGGGGAGCCCCAGGGCCGCATGCGCGGAACTGTGGGTCTGGGCTGGGTCGCACTGGCTCCCACTATGGCCCCGTTCAGGGGATGCCAGTGAGGAAAGGGGCCGCTCATGGATGGACAGTGGAGAGGAGATGGACCGTGGCAGATGGAGGCACAGAGGGAAGGAGTGAAGGATGGAAAGATGAATGGAGGATAATCGGGCAGAGGAGGTGTGGGGGGTGCCGGGTTGGGGAAATGGGGGGGGTGGAGGGAGGGAGGGAGGGATGGAGGATGGAGAGATGGAGGGATAGAGGGAAGGATGGAAGAGGAAAGCAGATGAGAAATGAGTAGATGGAGGAGTGGAAGGGTACACGGACTAAGTGATGGGTGAAGAATGCACGACGGATAGATGGAGGGAGAGAGATGAAGAAAGACATGGGTGAGGGAGCTGAAGAGATAGCACAGCGGGGAGGGCGTTTGCCTTGCATGTGGCCTACCTGGGTTCGAATCCCAGCATCCCATAAGGTCCCCCGAGCATCGCCAGGGGTAATTCCTGAGTGCATGAACCAGGAGTAACTCCTGTGCATCCCTGGACGTGACCCAGAAAGAAAGAAAGAAAGAAAGAAAGAAAGAAAGAAAGAAAGGAGGGAGGGAGGGAGGGAG
>JAOXYA010010155.1:0-14055 GCA_028565675.1 Sorex palustris | reverse complement strand
TCCACTGTTCTTCCTGCATTAACATATGCCTCAGAGACCTGGGCCCTATGAAAACAGGATGAGAACACTATTTGGGTTTCTTAAAGAGGAATTGAAAGAGCTGTGCTTGGAGTATCATGCTTCACTCAAATGAGAGAAAGAATCTGGAGTTCCGACCTCCGTCGACAGTCAAGAATCAGTGATGCTGTCTCATTTGCCAAGGTGTCAAAAATCAGATGGGCTGATAGGTAATGAGATTTGGAGACAACCGCTGGACTAGAGCCATTACCGACTGGGTTCCATGGGACGTCAAAAGATGGCATGGTCACCCACCTATGACATAGTCAGACTTTTTCGTCAAGACCCTGAATGACCAGTTTGAGGCTCTTCGTGTTCCTAGAATGAGCAGATGCCATTAGGCTAGATTAGGACGTGGCAGGGACAAATGGAGATGTTGCTGGTGCCCGCTTGAGTAAATGAATGAGTAAGGGGATGTCAAGTGATCAAGTGATCCCCTTCCCCTTCTCTGATTTTAACTCTCATTGCTTTGGGTTTTGACCTTTTCACAGAAAACTTTTGTTTTCCCCTCATTCAATTTTAAATTATAAAAGGAATTCTCTCCTTTAGAAAACTAATTTAATGATTTCCTCAAATACTTGTTGAATTTTTGGGGTCATTTTATATTTCTACCTTCTAATTATTGACTGGAACTGAAATTACAGTTGCTTCTAAATGTTGCCATTAATGTGAAGAAAACTGGCTTTCAGAGAAAAATTATTCTGCTTGACGAAGCATTAATCTCTTGCTACTATGCCATCATATTTTTATAGAGCATAGTTTTATATAAACTTGGAAGTTTCTCTGCCTCCTGCTAATCACCATTTTAATTAATATTTTATATTCTCTACAATGGCTCTACTTGATAAAGCGGAACAATAATGGATTATTTAAATTTAATAATATTACATTATTGTGGGGCCTGACTGATAGCATAGCAAATAGGGCATTTTCCTTGCTCAAGGCCAACCTGGGTTTGATTACTCCACCCCCCTTGGAGAATCTGCCAAGCTACCGAGAGTTTTCCACTTGCATGGCAAAGTCTGGTAAGCTAACCATAACATATTCTATATGCCAAAAACAGTAATAACAAGTCTCACAATAGAGACGTTACTGGTGCCTGCTCGAGAAAATCGATGAACAATTGGAGGACAGTGCTACAGTTCTACAGTGCTACGTTATTGTGACAAATATTTCTGCATTATATAAATAATTTCTGTCCCATTCACTCTTTTTCTCTATTCAAGTCTCCTCTGCTCTTCTCTCACCCTTTTGTCTCTCTCTACTTTGCCTCTTGCTATTTCCACTGTCTCTAGTAAAGGACCTCAGAAAATGCTTCAATTTACTAGAAAAAATGTTAGAGTTCCCAGCAGATTTCAAGAATGACAGATCCTCCAAGAAATAAACTAAGAACAAGTGTTTTCCATCACATCATTTTTTTCATTGCAACTACACAACCGAAACCAATGTTGAAATTACAATATAACAAAGAAGGCTAGTGGTCAAGGGATCAAGAGCTCTCTGCAGAAATTGGAAAAACAATTCTTTGTACATTTTAACTTATTCTTCTCTAAATTAATATGATGAAAACAATCAAGGATTCTTTGAGAAGGTGAAGAAAAATTCAAGTGGCAGAGATTTAAGTAGAGTTTCTTCAAAATTACTTACTGAAGAACAAAGTATCTGCAGTAAACGATGCTGGGGAAGCTAGTTAGCCATGAGTTAATAAATGGAATTCAGTCACTCTCACCTCAGTGAAAATTAAGTCTAAATGGATTAAATTCACTGTCACTGTCCTCCCCTTGTTCATCGATTTTCTCGAGCAGGCCCAGTAACGTCTCCATAGTGAGACTTTGTTGTTACTGTGTCTCAAGGCAAGGCAAATGCAAGGTGGTAGGCAAGGCAAATGCAAGGTAGCAGAAGGCAAACACCGTACCGCTATGCTGTAGTGCTGTGGAATGGTACTCTTAAAACCAAACGGTATTATAAATCAATGGTATATTTAATTTTATTTTAAAAACTTCAGAGAGGATATATGCAGCAATGCTCAGGGACTACTCCTGGCTTTCTATTCAGCAATCACTTAGTGGTGCATGAGGAACCGTATTTGATAAGAAGGAATGTAATGGGGTTGACCACACAGAAGGCAAAGTCCTTAACCCTGTACAATTTCTCTGGCTCCTACTGTTTTTAGAAAAGTTACTGCTAGGAAAATGATAAGGTCAAACACCAGAAGAACATATTAGCAAATCCCATTTCTGACAGTCACATTATAAAAAGAACACAAAAAAAGTCATTGAAATGCTAAACTAAATTCATCCTTTATAAAATGAGTGAAAAACTAGTGGTAAGAGTATCATATATCTAAATTAAAACAAGGTTGCTTTTTTTTTTCTGGGGCGGGGGTGGTGTCAGGAAACTTCTCCCAACCTACTATACAACTAAAAAGTTGGCATCCTATGATACAACTAAAAAGTTTGCATCCTATGATCAACACCAAAGACTTCAACACAGATAAAAGGTAAATAAATGATTTTTTAAAAATGAGTACAAATGTGGGGCCGGAGCAATAGCACAGTGGGTAGGGTGTTTGCCTTGCACACAGCCAACCTGGGTTCGATCCCTGGCATCCCATATGGTCCCACAAGCACCGCCAGGAGTAATTCCTGAGTGCAGAGCCAGGAATAACCCCTAGCATCGCTGGGAGTGACCCCTCCCCCCAAAAAAAATGAGTACAAATGTAATAGATACTTTGGCAAAGGACTATATGGAAAGCTAATAAATATATAAAAATTTTCAATCATATTAGCTTTAGTGAAATGCAAATTAAAACCCTAGTGAGATATTCTTATATTTAGCACAGTGAGTAGGGCATTTGCCTGGCATGCAGCCAACCCAGCCGACCCAGGTTCGATTCCTCCGCCCCCTCAGAGAGCCTGGCAAGCTACCGAGAGTATCTAGCCCATACGGCAAAGCCTGGCTAGCTACCCGTTACCTATTAGATATGCCAAACACAGTAACAAGTGTCACAATGGAGACGTTACTGGGCCTGCTCGAGTAAATCAATGAACAACGGGAGGACAGTGACAGTGACAGTCTTGCTATGTTTTTAAAAATTGATAGAATTTTAGAAGTATGAAGTACTTTCTCTACAGGTTTCAAGACTTTTAATCACTAAAGTGATTAAGATAGTGAGGTATTGGGCTATTCAACAAGAACTTCTACTTATCTCTAGTAGAGGTATGAAGACCTTGAGAGATTGTACAAAGGGTTGAGCATGTGGAGGAGGACCTGGGTCTTTTTGTTTCTTTGTTTATTTGTTGGCTTGGGGACCATACCCGGCAGTGCTCAGGAGTTACTCCTGGCTCTGTGCTCAGGGATCACTCTTGGTAGGCTCATGGGACCATATGGGGTGCTGGAGATTGAGCCCTGGTCAGCTGTATGCAGGCAAGCACTCAGCCTGGTGTACTCTCTTTCAAGCCCTAATAGGAAACATTGGTTTGAACCCTGACACATTTGGTCCCCAGAGCACTTCTGGGGCTGACTTCTGCGCACAAAACCAAGTGTAGCTCCTCAGCAGCACTAAATGTAGCTAAAAAAAAAAAAAGCAATAACAAAAAGAAAATGTGATACTAGTGTCAGAATAAGCAAGCCAATCATCAGAACAGAACTGAGCCCAAAGCAGTTCCACACACAAACACAGGGTGGCTTAATTGCAGAGCAGTGAAGAATGAAGAATCTCCTCAGCCAGAGGTACTTGTTCTGTTACCCAGGAGGAGAAAGCAGCTTACCTTCACTCCTGGTGGTGCTTGGCGTACAGTATGGGATGCTGGGGATTGAACCTGGGTTGGCTGAGTGCAAGGCAAATGTCCTACCCACTGTACTATATCTCTAGCCCCTGCAGCTTACCTTCACGAGTGCTCTGGTTTTCACGAAGAGAAGGGTTCTGGTGTCTGGGTTTACGTGGTACTCCTCTCGCAAGATGAAGCAGAGGTCACTGAGTTTTGGATTCTCATTGCAGGGATCCACAGAAAGACTCTCCAGTTCAGGCAGTTTTTCTTTAAAAGGAAACCATGTTATAAAAGACATAAATTTCTGAGATGGTCTGAGTTTTCAGCCATGTGCCAGGGGTTGTCTAGGATGACTTACTGAGTACTATGTATACCATGAGTCTAAATGCCTCAAAAAAATTTAGGAGATACTGTGACCTCTAACTAATAGTTCAACCTATAGTTAATATCGGTCTTTAACCTGAATTTTAGGAGTAATAACCACTGATAAATGCATGCCTTTCCCAGTCCATCCCTCAAAGAATTGGTAGTTCTGTGTCTACTAGCAGGCCATGCCCATGGGGCACACGCAGGACCAGTAAAAACTTGAATCTAGGTTAAAAAAGAAACAAACTCCAAAACAAACAAAATAGAAAACTAACAAACAAAACCCCCTCACAAAACAGTATTTAGGTTGGATAAGAAATTTAAGAAAGAGAGAAATAAGACTTACTTCTTCAGTCTACCTTTTTTTGCTTTGTTTTGTTTGTTTGTTTTCAGGCCACACATCCAATGATGATCAGGGGTTACTCCTGGATCTGTGCTCAGGGATCACTCCTGACAGAGCTTAAAGGGACCATATGGGGTCTTGGGGATGGAACCTGGATTGACCACATGCAAGGCAAGTACCTTATCCACTGTACTATCACTCTAACCCCTCTCCTGGTTTTTTTTTTTTGCCTTTTAGAATCACACCTGGCAACACATAGGGGTTATTTCTGGCTCTGTATTCAGGAATCTGGCGGTACTCAGGGGACCATATGGGATGCTGGGAATCGAACCCGGGTGAGCCGTGTGCAAGGCAAATGCCTTACCCACTGTGCTATCGCTCCAGCCCCATCCTGTGTTTTTCTTAATATAATGAAAGGCAGCAATATTACGGGTCTTTTTAAATAGAGCAGTATACATAAGCTATAGTTCATTGATATATTATTCTGTTTTCTGTTTCGTTTTTGCACTGCTATGGATCAAACCCACAGTGACCAAGCCACAGCATGTGCCACACCCAGTCTCAAAAATTAAACTTCTAAACATAATAAAGCATTTTTTAACATGTGTAACACTTAAAGTTCAAACCAAAACCAAGTTACTATCTACTGACTTGTTCTATGGGAGTGGCCTTTGCAAATCCTAATAATTTTCCCTTTTCAAAACAGAAAATGATGTAAATAGAATCTTCTATAGGACAGTTTTCAGTGAAGCTTAATAGTCTTGCCTTGGGGTTGCAGTGCCTCTAGCCAGTCAACTGTACCCGTGGGGCGGGTGCATCAGCAACCTGATAATGCCCACAGGCTTCCTGATACCAGAAAATTGCCACTTCCCTCTGGCTGGATCCTGACAACTCAAGACCAAGTTTTCTAAGAAATTAAATGGCCATAAGTTAGGTGTGTGGAAGCCATGCCCACAAACCACCTCCACTCAGCTATGCAAGCTCATTTATTGGTCTTGCTTCAGAGACCCACAAATAAATCTCAAGCCACAACTGATCTCAGACCCATCCAGGGCTGAACAGACCAGGGTAAATCGGAGAAGGGCAGGTCAACCTGCTTGCTTCCACAATCCCAAATCCCCATGTCCCTGGCCAAACTCCACTTTCTCAGGACAGATATCACCAAGATATAATCTGCTAAAAATTTGGGTATGAGGGTTTTGTGACTGAACTCTCCAGGCTCTATCTGAGCGGGATGGGCAACCTCCCACATCCACAACCCAAAACTGCCACCCAGTTAATAAAGCTACTCTAGCCTTACCTTTCCAATAAAAATACTGAATGGCTTGAACAAACATAATGACCTCTTAGTACCTGTATTGCAAACCATAATGCACAAAAGGAGAGAGAGAAAAAAGAAAAGTGCCTGTCATAAAGGCAGGCTGGTGGTGGTGATGGGGGGTGAGAGGGATGTTGGGTGGTTGTGGGAGGAAAACAGGAGACACTGGTGGTGAGAAATGCACACTGGTGGAGGGATGGGTGTTGGATCATTGTATGACTGAAACCCAGTCATGAACTGCTTTATAATGGTCTATCTCATGGATAGTCAGTAAAGTATTTTTTTAAATAATAAAATAAAATGCACAAAAATAGTCCTGCCATCTGTGAGCTCTGGAAACATACAGACATCTGTACTACTTCTAAACCCATGCCCCTCCATCACCACATATCAAGTATAACATAATGCAAATACTCTGCCCCTGGTGGCACCAGGCTCCAACAACTTACACCTCTGAGAAACCACCCACCTTCAAATCTCTGAGTGAGATCTTGCTCAATCTCATCAAATCCTGCAGAGCGGACCTCAGAGTAGAAGTCTTTCAAGTAATCCAAAGCATCCACTAATTGAGCATCCTCAATGATAATGAGCGCATCGTTATATTTCTGTTTAAAATAAAAACCAAGTTTTGGTGAGATATTTGGAAAAGAGAGCCCACACACAGCAGTGCTCAGGAATTATTCCTGGCAGGCTCAGAGGGCCATATAGGGTATCAGAGATAAAAACCGGGTTGTCTGCGTCAAAGATAAATTCCTACCTGCTGTACTATCTCTCTGACCTCACAATGTGTTTTAATAGCTTGTTCCTGGCTCTACGCACTCAGAGATCATTCCTAGCAGACTCAGGGAAGTATGTGGGTGCCAGTGATCGAACCCATGTTGGCTGCATGAAAAGCAAGCACCCTACCCACTGTACTTTCTCTCCAGCCCCCAATGCTGTTTAGTTTCAGAAAGCAGTCAAAGAGACTTCTGAAAACGTTTGAGTTTGCTCCCTGAGACCCTCCTGAAAAAGATTCCTAAGTGAGCTCTTGGGGACAGGACAAAAGCCTGATGTCTCAGCTGCCACAGTGCCTTCTTGGCAATTGCTCCTGCAACAACGCGTGTTTCTCAAGCCAGGGCATACCCGCAAATGGGACGTGTAGAGAAACAGGGCTTTACAAATCCTGCTCTCTTCATTTTTGTCCGGCATCTTCAACACTGAGCACGCTTTCTGAACAATCATGATCCACTGCTCATATTTCTGGGTTCCAAAATCCCTAGTTTGTAACTGGGATAAGGTTTCTGGAAGAAAAGAATGGATTTTTTTTTGTTAGTCCCTGTAGTCAGAAACTTGAGGATCTAAGCAAGTCTCTGTCTCCCTCTAATTGTCTTTCTTACTCTCTATATCCTTCTGAGATGGTCTGAGTTTTCAGCCGTGCGTCCATGATTGTTGTCCATGATTGTCTAAGATGGCTTACCGAGTACTCTGTGCCATGAATCTAAATGCCTCAATTCATATTTTTTTTTGGCTTTTTGGGTCATACCCGGTGATTCACAAGGGTTACTCCTGGCATTGCACTCAGGAATTACTCCTGACGGTGCTCAGGGGACCATATGCGAATCAAACCCGGGTTGGCTGCATGCAAGGCAAACACCCTACCTGCTGTACTGTCGCTCCAGCCCCCTCAATTCATAATTTTGTGGTCTTAACTCCATGAAATAGATAGCATATTTTATCAATGAAAAACAGAAGGTTAGGGGCCTGAGCAATAGTACAGTGGGTAGGACGTTTGCCTGGCACGTGGCTAACTTGGGTTCGATCCCTGGTATCCCATATGGTCCCTTCAAGCAACACCAGGAGTAATTCCTGAGTGCACTACCAGGAGTAACCCCTGAACACCCAGAAGTTTAGAAAAGTTGAGTAATTCACCAGAGTCACACAGCAAGTGCATGGGAGAAAGCTCAAAAGGGGCCAGAGAGACAGCACAGTGGGTAGGGCGCTTGCCTTGGATGCAATCAATTTGGTTTTGGCTTCCCATATCACAAATGGTCTTCCAACAGGAGTGATCCCTGAGTTTAGAGCCAGGAATATGCTCTGAACACTGTTGGGTGTGGCCCAAACAGTTATTTTCTTTTTATGGGGGGAGGGGAGAAGAAGAGAGTGGGAGAGGAGAAGGAGAAAGAGGAAGAGAAAGAGAAGGAGAAAGAGAAAAGGAGTTCAAATAATACCAAAGCTTCACAGGCTCTATGCGCAGATGACCAAAGCAGATTACAGGCAAAATAAGGGCCACAGGGAAAGCTGACTTTGAAGGGCGAGAGCTAGCAAGCAACAGGGGTAAGATGCACCACATGGTACCCAGTCCAGGAGGCCTCTGAGCATCCCAAGGGTGGCCCAGGGCATCCCAAGCATAGTAGGGTGTCACCTTCTCAGGTCACCTCAGGCCAACATCCTCAGGCCTTCATGTTGCTCCCTGAGCCACAGCCTGGTTGCTCCAACATTGCTGGAAGGGGTCCTAGAACATTCTGAGCAATGTTTGGGAGCGCTTCCCTCCAAAACAAAACAAAACAAAACAAACAAACAAAAAAACCCCAGACAAACAAAAAGCAAACTTTGAGTTTAAGAGTGAAGGAGCAATGAGATAAAGAGAGCTGATCTCAGGAGCTGCATCAGAGGATTGTATTGAAATGTAATAGGAATCAAGATAAATAAGACTCAGCACACCCTCTTGTGATGTGCTGCAGATTCCAGCTTACGTTCCCCTCAGCCTTTTCACAAGGGCAAGGAGAAACAGGCCTTCAGGATGCCCTTCATGTCCACCCGTGTCTGTGCCTTTGCAGCTCCTCTGAGCCTCAAAGGCTGAATTCAAAACTTAGGGATCTGCGTGGACTCAGTACAGGGGGTTCGGGGGGACTTTACCTTGTACATGGTCGACCTGGGTTCCATCCCCAGCATCCCATATGGTCCCAAGCCAGAAGTAATTTCTGACTCTAGAGAGAGCCAAGTGTCTGAAGAGCCAGGCGTGACCCAAAAGAGCCAAAAAACCCAAACAAAACAAAATTTAAAAAAAAGCATATACATAATTAATAATTAATTGCAAGCAGAGCTTGGCAAGCTCCCGTAGTGCATTCGATATGCCAAAGAGTGTAACAATGATGTGTCTCATTCCCCTTACCCTGGAAGAGCCTCCAATACGGCATCATTGGGAAGGACGAGTAAGGAGAATCCTAAAATCTCAGGGATAGGATGAATGCAGACGTTTCTACTGGTGCCCACTCGAGCAAATGATGAATAACGGGATGATAGTGATACATAATTCAAGCTAACAGGCAGAGCCAGGTCTCTGGGTTTAACCGTTGCTCTCCCCACTTCATTCTTAATATGGGGAAGAAAGGAGGGGACCAGACTCGCAGCACTGGCACACTTCTTTCCCAGATCCAGGGACAAAGAGTATGTCTAGGAGGCAATAGGGGTGGCAAAAAGCTAAGCCATCCGGATATGTGCAGGTGATGTGTTCAGGACTGGTGGAAGTAGAAATCTTAGAGATGGGAGGAAGATGAAGGTAGGAACTGATGTCTCTTCACCCAGTTCAGACTGTGTCATGGTGCTCCCGGATAACTTGATAATCTCCTAACTGGTTCCTTGACCTCAGGCCTTGTTCCCTCCAATCTGCCCGATAGCCAATGGTGGGTCCATGGTTGCAGATGAGAAGCTATGCCACTTTACTGCTGAAAAGCCCCCGTGCATCTTCCTCCAAACTCCTGGCCTTCCTCAGAGCATTCTCTGGCAGCTGGCCTCTATCCACGTCTGATTTGCTTCTCAGGCTGCTCACCTTCCTGCATTTTACATGACTCTTGATTGTCCCATTATCTCTCCATTCTCCTGACTTTTGGGGTTTTGTTTGGTTTGGGGGGGTCACATCTGGTTGTGCTCAGAGCTTACTTCTGACTCTGTGCTCTGGGGACCATATATGGTGCAGGGATCACCGGTGGGTTGGCCGTATGCAAGACAAGCATCTTCCCCAATTTCCTATCTTTCTAGTCCAGGAAAACCCAAACTATTTCCTAGCAGGCCCTCCTCTGTCTTTCCCTGCCTTTCCAAATAAGCCTCTCTCCTCTCTGCTACTCACACTTCTTAGCTGTGTCAGTTCAAGTTCCTAGAGGTCACTATTCTCTCTCTTCCTCCTATGCCTATGCCTTTTTGCCCTCATGTGGTTTTCTCCACTTTCACATTTGACTGACTTTTTCAGGATGTGTCTCAAGCAGCACTTCCCCTTGCCTGCAGCCCACTTCAACCCTAGTTCCTACATGTTGCTGTTACACACTGTGTAACACTCCCCTGTTACATGGAAATTAAATTCATCTGACTTTCATTTGGGTTAAGTTTCTCATTATCTTCATTTCCGGGTACAATAAATATTGGGAGAGGGGCTGGAATGATAGTACAGAGGTAAGCCTTGCACACAACTGACCTGGGTTTAATTCCCAGCATCCCAGATAGTCTCTCAAGGACCACCAGAAGTGATTCCAGATGCAGAGGAGCAACCCATGAGCATTTTCAGGTATGGTCAAAAACAAAACAACCCCCTCAAAATATTTGGAAAACGGATAAATATATAAAAAGGAAAAGAATAGACCTGATGACTTCATAAGAGAATCTCAAAAGAATTCAAAGATCACCCCTAGATTTGAATCTAGGCCACTAAGGAAAAGGTGGTTTTATTTATATTAGTAGGGCAATCAGGACAGAAAGCTTACTTGGAAGATTAAGAAAGTAGTGAGCTGGGTTATGGTATTTGTCAGCCAAGTGTGTCTAGTCAGATTTACATTGGATTTAAGAAGGGAGAAGAAAAACATGAGGGCATAAGGGTTTCTGAATCAACTGAATAGGTCTGAAGTGGGAAGAACACAAAATACACCAGTGAACAAGCCAAAGAACCAGAATACAAATAAGTTTATCTCCTGAGAGTTACTTACCGAATTCTTTAAAGACCTTCTTTGCCAAATTCTCGGTCTCTCTCATCAGCTGAATTATGACGCATTTAAATCTGTTATTAGCCCTTGGTTCCACTTTCCTGAAAACTAGACCCAACAAAAAAAAGCGAATATTTTTTTCAGGAAGAACATTATAATTCAAAGTAGATTTCAACAAAGCTTTCTCTGCCTTTGCTACTTCCTCGGGAAAAACTTGAAGCCCCAAACACACCAGGGGGGAAATGAATGATTTGGCAATGCTCAAAAACCCTGAGATAGCTCCCGAATGCTAATGTTCAAGGCTGACATCTCTATCTGTCACAGACTGAATCCAACTTCTCAACCTGGCTTTGCTGATACTGAAACACACAGCCTGTGCCCCGAGTGAGGCTCACATCCATCTTGCCTCTGGGTTTAATCCCCAACATCCCATATGGTCTCTCAAGGAACACCAGAAGTGATTCCAGATGCAGCGTGAGCATCTCCAGGTAAGGTGAAAAGCAATGTTTTTGTTTTTATCCCCACACTTGGATGTGTTCAGGTCTTACTCTTGACTCTTCACTTAAGGATTACTCATTCCTGATGGGGTTCAGAGACCATATGAGATGCTAGGGGTCAATTCCAGGTCAGACACATGCAAGGCAAGTGCCCTACCCACTGTACTATCACTACAGCCCCTAATGCCTTATTTTAATTTTTTCAAATTAATTTTCATTAAAAGTACTATGATTTACAAAGTTGTTCATTACACAATTTTTTCAAGCATTTAGTGTTCCAGCACCATGAGTGTGATTTTCTTTCCACCCATATTCCCAGTTTCTCTTCAAATTCCAACCTGTCCTCTGTGGCACGTAACAAATTTACTTTATATTGTTTATTCCAACAAAGCTTTAAGAACTGGCAAATGTAATTATCAGAAAATAAATCAGTAAGGGCCAATTAGTGATTACTATATGATTCTGACCTATGTAAATAATAAGAGACTAATGCCTTATTTTTAACCCAGAGTCTATTCTTTGATCTTCTCTCTCCCCTCCTACCACCCCATCCATGGTCACTATCCCTCAGATTTATTACTTTCTTCTCCCAGCAGAAAACTATTAATTGACTGCATTGCATATCTTTCTGAAAAGAACAAACTCAATGTTCCAGAAAGGTCTGTGTTCTTAGGGAAGCAAAGTCTGCAACCAACAAGGGTGCAAAGACCTAGCAGTCCCCCAAAGCCCAGGGAAAGGAATCTCTCCTGATTCCAGGTGTGGCAATGTTATGTCGCAAGTCAGGCAGAGAGATGAAGGAAGCAAGAAGCAAGAGCAGTCATCTGCAAAGTACTTCATGGATGAAAGACTCAAACAAGAAAGCACAGAAGCCCTCTTTCTCTCTCCCCTTACAGCTATTATGGTTTGCAATACAGGGAGGGATACTGGAGATATTGGTAGTGGAAAATGTGCACTGGTGGAGGGATGGGTATTCAATTCCACTGAGTCCCACTGAGGTACAGGTAATGTGAGACACTGCAGAGCTCTTGCTACACCATGTCCCTGGGTGTTCCCATTAAACTGCCAATCTTGTTGACAGAGAGTCAGGGGGAAGAACCTCACCACTTTAGAGGCCCCCCAAATAAATAATTATATTCTCATCTTTTGAAAATATGATACATTTACATAATCTTATTTCAGCCAAAATAACCAAATACATCTTCAAATAATGAAAGGTCACCCAGTAACTTCAAGGCAGGGAATATAAGGGAGGCCTCAGCCACCTAGATGCTTAGATTTCTTTCATAACCTCTCTCAGTTAGTAGTATGCTTATAAAAATTTGTATGGAACTGAGGGGTAAGAACATTTACTTTCTATAGGCCATTCCTGAGGTCCATCAATTTTTTGGTGAGAGAAGTCAGTTGAGGAGAGAAGCTAGAAATGTGATTATTTCCCAAGTTTGGGGCCAAATATCTTCTATAAACAGAGAAAGGATAAAAATATAGTGCCAGTCTGAATGGCCCTGAACTAGGACGACCAAAGAGTAGAAACGTCCCAAAGGGCTTATTACTCGACCCCACTTACACTTCTGGGGCTTGTAAACTACTTCCTCCAGTTCCGCCAAGTTTTCCTGGACTGTTACTATTACAGATGCATCGAGAGAAGCACATAGCTTGATGATATAGTCCATGGCTTCTAATGTGTCCTTTGCATTCCCAACGCCGACTGAAGCAGTTAGTCCAATAACCTGTAAAGAGCCCCCCAAATCATGAGATGTCTGAGAAACAGTATGCCCCTTCCACAACCCTTCATATGACTCTTTCCTGTGATGGCATGATTTTCTTAGTATCTCCAGATAAGCAAGAACTTGTTTTTTCCCCCCTGACATTCTCTCAACTGCAAATGGAAAAGTCCCATTAGGTATAGCACTGAATAAAGATAGGCGTCACAACTATCAGCTTAACATTAATTCACACAGAAACCAAGACAGGAAACCGTTTCAAGAGAGGTTGTCTCTCTTCTTTACCCTAGTATGTTCTAAATGGCAGGCAACAAGGCACTGGGAAAGAAATGAGTGGAAATCAGGCACATGTCTGTTCCAATCTCAGTCATGCTGCACTGGCTCTGTGACCCGAGAACAAGCATTTTCAGCTCTCTGTCAAGCTGGGAAACAACATCTATTAATAATGGCAATAGTGAAAAACTCAGGTATGCAGCTTTTGTGATTGAAATCTTCAGTCTTTCACAGAGTTTGGAATGGGCGACCTCCCCTCATTTCCTTGTCTTTCCTGGAGCCTGGCAGCTACATTCAAGAAATACTTCAGGCGCCATATAAGCTCATTAACGGCCATGATCCAAAGACTCACAAATAAATATTGGAAGAGAGCAACAAGCTGCAGAGATGCCTCTGGACCCCAAAATCATCTCCAGTTGTTTCACCTTATTTAAAAGTTTAGAATTCCTGGAACATGCATCCACAAATGAGGCCATGTGAGATTTCATACTCTACTTCACTGATGTGCCAAGAGTAGCACACCAAAGGGATGTAAAGTAAAAGGCACCCTATCTAAATAGAAAAGTAAATATTAGCACACAAGGTTCAAACATGTAACATGTTAGTAATCTCTTATACAAGGGCTTAATGGCTCCAGGGTGAGATACAATGATCTTCACACATTTTTCTCTATAGAAACTCTTTTTGGATCATTTTTAACTGATTATTCATAACAAGAAATATAAAATAAATTATTTAGGACCTGCTTTGGGAGACAGGCT
>JAOXYA010010122.1:0-14057 GCA_028565675.1 Sorex palustris | reverse complement strand
CAGTAACAACAAAGTCTCCAATGGAGACGTTATTGGGCCCGCTCGAGCAAATCGATGATCAACGGGAGGGCCTTTATTTATTTATTTATTTATTTATCAGTGATATTTTACCCCTTGGAATGAAGGATGAACTTCCTGTTCTGCTCCCTGCTTTTAACTATCATCATTAAAAGCAGATGACATTATAATTTGTTGACAATTTGTTTCTAATATCCTAAGGACAGTCTATTAGGTTTCCTATATTTATGGTTTTTCCATTGCTCTTGATTTCTGACATTCTCAGTTTCTGCCTTTTATTGTATACTTTCTATGTGGGGAACTTCCTTTAGCCATGCATTAAAGATAGGTCTACCCGTGATGATTTAAAATTTATTTTTTGGTCAGACCACATGTGCATTTTTCCCTTCATTCATTAGGGGTAGTTTCACCAGATAATAGAATTCCTGGTTGACAATTCCTACTAGTACTAGAAAGTTTTTATGATAATTCTTTGGATCAGTATTCCAGAGGAGAAATTCATCACCTGCATCTATGTTTTCTTGTAGAATTTTATGTCACCCTCTTCTACTTGCTTTCTAAGATTTTTTTTCTTAGTTAATTTTTTTTAATTATGATGAGCCTTAGCATGGATTTATACAGGTTTATCATTTATGTAATTTGATGAACTTCTTTAATCTGTGAATTTCTGACTTTCACAAAAATCAGGAAGTTGTAAACCATTATTCCGTCAAATACCCTTTAATCCCTGTAAATCATACCTGTGGTATGTCCAGTGATAGTTAAGTTGGACAATTTTCTGCTGTCCCAAGGATCCCTGAGTCAGTATTTTTCTACTCTTTTTTTCTTGATGCAGAATGGGTGGATGTAACTGATCTTTCCCCATGATGGTATGCTCTGTTATATCTCTCCTCCTCTGGGGCCCATCTGGAATTTTATTTTACATTTTTGTTGTAGCCCATCTGTAATTTTATCTATCTCTTATTACAATTAGGCATCTTTGAGGATTTCTATTTCTTCAACAGAATTTATCCTTGCTAACTAAGTTACTTATTAGATGGTTTGTCCTCCAAGTCTAGATAGGTGACTTGAACATTTGATTTACTTTGTAATTCACATTTTTTTCCATCTTTATTCAGTTGTGATTTTTCCTGGTTCTCATTATAATGGGTAACTTTCAATTATACCCTGGACTTACAACCTCTTGGGAGAGAGACATTAAATCTTATCTTGATTCTGTTAATTTAAATTTAGCAGCAGGCATTCACTTGTTAGGTTGAACTTGTGGGTCTTGACCCGCCTTGGTCAGTCGTGATTCTAATAAGTTTTCAGTTTCTATCATGTTATTCTGATCTGCTTGGCTTATCTTCACCACTGATTATCTCACTGATAATTCTGGAGACAGGGAAAAATCAAATTTTATAGCCCAGGATCTCTCTTCTCTACAATTACATGGAACACACCCTTCCCTGACCAGGCATTTTCAGTCAGAGGTTCACCTCTTTCTGTTCGGCAAGAAGTTAACTTTCCAGATGGACATTCACCATGAGAGAATCTGCCTTTACTTGTGTCCCTGACTTCCTAGTTTATCTTGATATGGAAAGGGTGGGCCTCAGGCCCTCTGCAGTAGGGGAGGGAAGCAGAGAATGGTCTATGTTTATCTTGCCAGTGGTGTTGGGTTTGCCTGTCTGTGTTGACAAAACTCCTCTTGTCGGAAAACCATCTTTGGATCATCTTCATTACCAGGACAGGAGTCTGTGACCTGGTTCTCCCTTCCACTGGGATGAGCTTCTGAAGATACCATACTGCCATATATTATCTTCTGTCTTGAATTCTAACTCTCTTATCATCGTCTTATCACTTTTGTGAGTCTTTATTAGTTTCCTTGTGCATCATTTCAGAGGCTTAGTGGTAGTTGCTGGAAGAGATGCGTTATGTCACCTTGAACAGACCATAAACACACAGTGCTCACATGTAAACATATGAACACACAACACACCCTTAGGGAAAGAAATCCATCAGTGTGTTGAGAATAAGGAGATACCAAATATCTTCCAAATTCTAATCAATATTTTCCTGAGGAAAATGAACTCTTATGAATCTTTAATATACCTTACTATTCGTGTAGGTTCTGTCGATTGGTAGAATAATACAATTCTGCACTATTGGGTGGGTATACTAACTTTTGAACAAACTTCAGGGGCACATTAATTGTTTTCTGAAGAGGAAATGAATTAATTTTTTTCTACGAGGGAACATTTGTATGAGACTTTGCAACTTGACACTTATTCTATAGCGAAGCACCCTATTAACTCACAAAGTTCCTTAGGACTCAGGAATATTTGTTTCAATCAGCACACTAGAAAAATTATAGAGCACTGTAGCATTTTAAAGAATTATGTCAAACCTCACTGAATAAAAAAATTCTCTTGTTTCTAAAGACGAAAATATTCACCTTGAAAAGTATCCCTAGGGGCTAGGGATATAGTAAAGCTGGTAATGTGCTTGCCTTGCATACAGCCCACCTGGGTTTGATCCTCACCACCACTGTGCCACTCCCCCCCCACCCCCAACTGCCCCTTACTCTACCAGGAATGATCCTTGAGCACAGAGCCACGAGTGAACTCTGAGCATAGCTGGCTGTGGCCCCCAAACAAACAAAAAAGTATCTCTTATAATTGAATTATTTTTGCTTTTTTCCTGCATTGTCCATGATAATAACGGTAACTGTTCTTATTCCCTTAGGAGGCCAGAATGGGTATCACTTTACCTAAAGCTCTGCTTCTTTTCTTGCCTCTTTCTCATCCTTGAGTCTTAACATCTTTATCATTCCCACTGTACTGCCACTTATTAAGAAACTATTGTCAGGCCTTGTGGGGTTGGTCCTTGGCATGCTTAATGGACATAAATGATTCCTACTGTTGATTGTTATTTGCAATTACTATTGATTCTCAGAACCACATTGAGAGTTATAATATTACCGGTTAGGCCTTTTGTAGAATATCCCTCAGTTGAGATTGTTGTGATAAATTTTTCACAGAAAATTCTGATGTTTTTGAGACTACAGACACAAAACGAAATTCTCATCACATCATGTAAAAGCCACAGATTATCAATATATAAATAGCCTTGTCAGGTACTACTTATATCATAAATGGTCCATAAATATCATGGTATGAATATCTATGTCATAGTTGGCTTGTAGTAAAATTAAATATGGAATTAACTTTGTTGCATAAATTGTTTCAACCTTAGTCCTTTGGGAGAGTTTGTCCTCCTGTCCTTTTGGGAAACCCTGTCTTTAGACCTTCTGGTTAGCTTGAGTCTTCTTTAAATGAAAGATTGCACGTGCACATCTTGTGTAGCACTGTAGCACTGTCCTCCTGTTGTTCATCGATTTGCTCAAGTGGGCACCAGTAACGTCTCAAAGAAAATGTGAGACTTGCTGTTGCTATTTTTGGCATATTGAATACATCATGGGTAGCTTGCCAGGCTTTGCCGTGTAGGTGAGATACTCTCGGTATCTCGCCCGCAGGGACTCTCTGAGAGGGATGGAGGAATTGAACCTGGGCAGCAGCATGCAAGGCAAACACCCTACCCGCTGTGCTCTCACTCCATCCTGCACATCTTGTGTATTTCCTGAAATGTGCTGGCTTTCTAATGACCCTTCCTCTATTTGAGAATGGTTCTAGGACACAGCACCTAGGCCCTGGGTGTGCCAGGTGATCCTGAGATACTATAACCGAGAAAGCAAGAAGGGGTGCTTGTGACAGCATATGGGCATGCAAAGATCTACAAATGATTCTTGGACAACATGTGTCTATAGTAAATTAACCCAGGGTGCAGACTGAAGTCCTCAGTGCAGTGGTCTTGGGGTCCTTTCATTCTCCTTTCCTTCTCTTAACCACAAGTTTAGTGGCAAGAACTTCCACCAATAACTTATTATTATTAATTATTATTATTATTATTATTATTATTATTATTATTTTATCAGTTCCAGAGCATTGGCATAAAGGTTTAGAATTCCTGCCTTCAACGTCTGTTAAAAACAACTTTATCAATAGTTCCCTTGCTTCAGCCTAAGGGATGCCTCTCATTTCCAGGCTGACTTAGGTCAGCACCATTTCCTTGCGGCTGCTATTAGTAAGGTCGTTTCATTGATTTGTAGTGCATTTATGCTATCTCGTTGCAGTCTTTGTTCTACCCTGGGATACATTGACTTCCTAAATGATTATTTAAAATTGTTTACATTTTGATGAACTCCTTGTGCTGTACATTTCTATACATTTTCACAAATGTTTCATGTCTTTTAGCTACCACAAAAACAGAAGAATTCTATCATGTTCAAAACTCAATGCCCCAGGGCGGGAACAATAGTGCATCGGGGAGGGATTTGCCTTGCATGAGGACTATCAGGGTTTGAATCCCTGAAGACCCTCATGGTCCCTTGACCATCGCCAGGAGGAATTCCTGAATGTAGAGAAGGGGTAACCCATGAACACAGCCAGGTGTGACCCACAAACAAACAAACAAACAGACAATCAAACCAAAAGCAAAAATCAGTGCTCCAAATACCTGGAAAATCCTGACTTTTATATTGACTCTTTAGTTTTACTTTGTCAGAATATCATAGAGTTGCTCTTATTAATGGTTTGTTGCTTTTTATTAACTCCTTGATATCTCTTTGTAGAAGGGTTTCTGAATAGGAACCTACTTCATGGTTATTTACCACTTTTGTTTCATTAATCTTTTGAAGGTCATCTTGGCTGCCTCTGATAATTTTGAATAAGACTTCTATAAATATTTTATATATTTTTTCTTTTTGGGTCACACCCAGCAATGCTCAGGGGTTACTCCTGGCTCTACACTCAGGAATTATTCCTGGCGGTGCTTGGGGGACCATGTGGGATACTGGGGATCAAAGTTAGGTCAGCCCCGTGCAAGGCAAATGCCCTACACACTATACTAACACTCTGGTCCCCTATAAATATTTTTATGTAGATTTTGTGGCATGATTTTATAGATCAGTTGGGGCAAAATTCTACTTTTTTAAGAAAGTGCCAAATTATATTTCAGAATGCTTATAGTTATATTCACATTACCAATATAGGGGAATTCATTTTTATTTTCATTCTTACAGCAACTTGTATTCTATTTTCTCCATGTGAATAGCTGTGTATTCGGCTTTTGCTGCTTTCACTTGGAATTCCATAGTAAGAAATGACGTGTCTTTCTCTGCACTGTATTCTATAGTGTAGTTTCAGTTTTTTATAGAGTGTTCTTTTAGTGTATTATTTATAAAAATGTTTAAATTTTTAAAATTATTTCAAATTCACAAAATTGCAAAAAAAACTTTAGAGAGTTGCTCTACCAATTTAATCTATTTGATTCAAACATTAACATTATTAATGCTTTTCCGCAATTTGATAACTATTGACTATGCATAAGACATCCAATTTTTGCCAACTGTGAGTACTCTTCTTTTTCTGATCCCATATCAAAACCAGTATCATGAATTTTATTTAGCTTTGAGCGGTCGTTGGTGTCCTTTAATCTGTAAGAGTTCTGTGGTCTTTGTCTTTTAGACCTTGAGAGTTCTGAAGAGCTCTACTCCAGTATTTGGGAGAATATACCCCTACATTTAATTTGTCTGATGTTCCCTTATGACTAAATCTATGTAATATCTGTTTGGAACAAAGCATGCAAGTGTTTCTCTCAGTATTTTACCAGAAGACACAGAACATGCACCCTGGCCCTTTGATCTATGGACCCGACTCTGTCTATTACCCCCAATTCTATTCTGCTAGTCTTAACGTTCAAGCCTAAGCCTGAAAAGGGTTTACACCATTGAACAGCCATGTAGCTTTCCATCATTCAACTCCATCAGCATATGGTAAGAAACTAGCAATTTGTGCTTAACTGGAGCTCAAACCAACCATAGCTTGGGACAGCAATGCCCACCAGTGAAATGGGACTGAGAAGAGGTGCTCCAGAGAGGCCCGTGGGGAGAACAGGTCAAATATTCTTTTGTGTTCTTGTGTTCTTGCTCTCATCCTGGTTGGGATCTCAACTCCTTGTCTGTGTTTTAGGTTTCCAGACAGCTTTGAAGCAAACAGGGTCTTCTTCTGTTAGACCTGCAGAGACATCTAACAACACTAGGTGACAACACTCTTGTGTCTCTTCTGTCCCTACTGGACTTTTTCTCACCGATTGACTCAGCAGAGTCAATTTTTGGTGCATGCTTGGGCTGGAGCAGTAGCACAGTGGGTAGGACATTTGCCTTGAATGCAGCCAACATGGCTGGCCTGAGTTCGATTCCTCCACCCCTCTTGGAGAGCCTGGCAAGCTACTGAGAGTATCTCGCCTGCACGGCAAGTCCTGGCAAGCTACCTGTGATGTATTCAATATTCCAAACACAGTAAAAGTCTCACAATGTTACGGGACCCGCTCGAGCAAATCAATGAACAACGGGAGGACAGTGACAGTGACAGCACTTTTGCTTGTCTTCTTAGGATTTTCCAACAATCCTTACCAAATATTGCCTCAGATAAAAGTTCCGAGTAGGCTATTTGTTCTTGGAAGCTAGAATAGGCATATGTGTACATTGATGAGCATTTAATTAACAATTTAATTAATATTTATTAGCTAATACTAGTGACATATTCAATAGGCCAAAAACAGTAGCAAGAAGTCTCACAGTGGAGACGTTACTGGGCCCGCTCGAGTACATCGATGAACAATGGGAGGACAGTGCAGTGCAATTAATACTTTAGATTCCCACTTGCCCTAGGTAAACATGACGTTGTGCTTATGAAATTATGCTATGTCAGTGGTGAACATCGTCTGGTCTCTACATGCTGATTTTCGACGGCGCATCCATAAGACAGATGTTTCTATCCTGCAGTGTTCAGTAGCCAAGCGAAAGAAGGAACTTTCCTTTGATGGATTGGGGTGTGAGGGAGGAATTATGGTAGATGATGCCTGCGTTTTAGCAGCTGTTAGGCACTTTTTCTTTACCCTTCTGTGAAATCTCACCAAGAATCCCATTAGGCCTGCCTTGCTGAGGCCTGGCCCTTATGCTGGGTTGGGGGGACACAGATGGAAAGAAAATTTCCCACCTCCACACTGGGGGGCTGTGAGCTGCCCAGAGCCCAAGCCAGGCCAGATGGGGAGGTCTGTCCACAGCACATGCCCAGGGCAGGCTGGCCGGAGAGGTGTGCCCACAACGCCTGCCTCTATTCCCCACAATTACGGTCCACAAAGGAGGACTTGGAAGACTGGGAAATGCCTCTTTGGGAAGCTCTGGACCAGAAAGGTGTGTGTGAGGGTGAGACGTGGAAGGTGATGCCCGGGGAGGGCTGCCCAGAAAGCACCTGCTCCATGGGTGACTGCAGCTCTTGGGCAAGGGGAAGTGTGAAGAGAAAGGAGGAGTGTGCTTTGCCGGCCTGGCCACTCTCCAAGAACACAAGGGAGTTGGAAGCGGGGACCCTCGGGGCCCTGGGTGGGAGGTGTAGGGAGGCTTGGCTGAGCCCAGAGGTGGACTGGGCAAGAAAGGGAAGCCCTCCGTGCACACAGACAGCACCCCCAAATCTGTCAGCTGCCCTTAGTGCTGCAGTTGAAGGGCTCCCAGCATTCCTGCCGCACCTTTGCAAAGCAATGTCCCCAGGTAGGAGAGGAATGTGTATGCCTTTGGGATGCTCTACAGGGAAGGGTCCCTCCCGGTGCGCCCTGGGCACCTGCTGCGGGCGCTTGCTAGCTTTGCACTGTACCCCTCACCCGTGGATTCATTTCCTGCATTTGTGCACATCTTCCATTTCCTGCTGCGGGGATCTCACAGCCTGCCGGGGGAAAGAGTGAGACTTGACTGAGTTCCGTCTGCTGCTCTGAGTAGCCGCGTTCAAGCGTCCTTCCCAGGTGAGGAGGATAGGAATGGGGATGCTTCTTCCCTGCCAGAGTTCCCCAGGAGAAGCTAGAGTGCCGTTGGCAAGGAAAGCCCCAGGAAGATGGAGCCTTGTTCCAACCAGGGTCTCTTGCACTCAAAGCTGCCACCTCCACCCAGTTTTCTGTTGCGCGTTTTTTATGGCTGTATTTACTGTTGCCTGTGGAAGTTCGGACGCTTGTCGTCTTCAGGTTGGAGAATGACGCTTGGTGCCACCAGTTGCCATGTCGTCTTTGACATTATGACCTGGCCGGGGAGAAGTGAGTCAGGACAGTCATTCATGTGGAAAAAGAAATGGTTTATGGAGACTGAGTGTTTCCAGAGGCCTAACATTCTTAAGATCCTTGAACTGCATTTTTCGATTTAAATGTTTATTTATGTATTTATTTTTAATTGTGGGGTCATACCCAGCAGTGCTGAGGACGAACTCCTGGCTGTGCTCAGGGTCACTTCCGGCTGTGCTCAGGGGCCGTGTGTGGTGTTAGGCTGCAACCAGGGCCCACTGCATGCCAGGCAGCCACTTTGCGTCCTCTACTAGCTGGTTCCACACCAAAATTCTTCCTTCTTTTTGGAAAGATTCTTTGGCTAAGATTTGGTGGAATATATTGTGTACCCTACCCTCGTCTGCTTGTAATGCCACAATTAAATGACCACGTGCATGACCTTCAGAGACCCACAGGTGTCAGTGCTCTCCTCTGACACCAGAGAGTGGGAACGATGTCACTGATCAAAGGTGTCGCTTACTGAGGGATTCTATCCACCACCACCACCACCACAGACTTGCTGTGCTGTATTGTGTGTGCTGTGTGTGTTGTGTGTGTGTATGTGCTATGTGTGTGATATGTGTGCTGTGTGTGTTATGTGTGTGCTCTGTGTGTGTTATGTGTATTCCTGACTCATGCCTGCTGCGTGGACTGAAATGAATCTGCTCTTTCTAGAAGCCTCTCCTTTAGTGACAGAGGGAGCCCCATGCCCTCCTGCAGTGTCTGTCAGAGAAGAAACGAGCGAACAGGCTCGGCCCATCGTGTCCCTGTTCAGGGAAGCACGGCCTGGCTAACGGTGCTCATCGTCCCGGGGTTTTCCAGCCTGAGAGAGTCTGAATCCAGCCGCAGGCACCAGGGGAGGCAGGGCTGAGGGAGAGAGAGGAGGGGTTATGGGTTTGAGGGCACACAGACCCCACTCCCAGGGCAGTTGGGGGCTCTGTTACCAGTCACTGGGGGTGAGTGTCAGACCTTGTCTCAGGGTTGTGCCCCAGTCTCCGGGCTCCTGAGCGACCCCCGTGCCCACTTTCGCTGGTGGGACTTCGTGTTCTGAGCTCGGGTGGAACGTTAGACCCAGAAGCCCAGCCCCATGCACTTGGGGCTCCTTTCGGCCAAGTTTGTACTCCAGCATCTTATGGTATGTACGTCAGATTCTTCACACTTGGCACTGACTAGAGAGACAGAGGTCGGGTTGAGGACCAGGTGTGGGGATGCAGAGACCACCCCCTTTCCTTGGCCACGAGGTGGGACTCTGGGCATCCAGGCCACAGCAAAACCTCCCGGGCTTGGACAAGGAGCTGGAAAGGGCAGGGAGCGACTCTGGGACCCGAGGGCGGACTTTCAACATCCTCTGCTAACTAGTGGGGTGCATAAGCCTGTATCTGCAGAGACCCTGATTATCCTGTACTGCCTGTATCTGATGTCTCCCCAAGTCTGATGTGAAGATTTTCTCCTGTTTCATGTGTGGGGGACCCTGCCTCTACTGCCTGCCCCTGGCTCTGCTACTTCCTTCTGTCTCTACTGCCTCCTCCTGTCTACACTGCCTTCCCCTGTCCATACTGCATGCCATCCTATCTATACTGCCTCCTTCTGTCTATACTGCCTCCTTCTGTCTAAACTGCCTCCTTCTGTCTCTATTGCCTTCCCCTGTCTAGACTGCCTTCTCCTGTCTACACTGTCTTCTTCTCTCCTCACTGGAGGACAAGCTTTGTGAATCTAGAGGCACCAGCTTGTCCACAGTTGCCTAGAGACAGGCTCCAACCATCTCTCCATCAGTGGAGCCCTACACCTTGCTTCCTAACCTAGGTGGCTTTCTAATGAGGGGCTCCACCTTGCAATTGACACCCATCTACATAGCCCTGTCATGTTCCGACCTTTCCTGTTGACTTGGGATGTGTCTTCCCAGCTCCGTGTCCTGACATCAGGTCCTCCCCTCTTGCCTGTGGTGACCAGGGCTCTGTCCAGCTCCGTGTGTAAGTGGCTCTCATGATGCCTCTAGCGAGCAGCATGGTGCTCGGGGTGAAACCAGTGCTGATGGCTATGAGTCTCTTGCTGCTGGGGCACTGCTGTGCATTTTGGCTTTGACGCTTCTCTTCTCCCACCCCCCACCTCATTCTTGTTTTCTATTTGGCTTAAGGGGCTACAACGGCGTAGACCAGGAGTGATCAAGGTCTAACTGGATGTGCGTGTTTCCCTGCTTTCATGTGGCAGACACTGCCAGCTCCAACAGTGTCTGGTCTTCTGAAGCCCTCCTGAGGGCAGATGCCTTGTCCCAGCCCTGGGGCCGCTGGCCCTGGGGCTATGGGCTTCAGCTTCTGAGCCGACTTCTCACATCAAATTGATTGCGGGCAGATTTGATTTCTCAAAACGTAGTTTCATACAAATGAATAAAAGGGGACTTCTGTTTTGGTCACTTAATTAAGCCGCTCAACCTTCCTGTTAGCTCAAGTTAGAAGTGCCCAACGCTAATTTACTTAGTGGTAGATGAGATCACGTTTCTGCATTTCCCAATCCTGCATACAGATTTCCCTGACTAGCTTTTGACCTTGTAACACAGATAATTTGAAGTGTAGCCCTTTGAAAACCAATTTCCAAACAAAGGCCTTTCTCAAGTATGATTTGTGGTACCACTATCACTAAACTGAACAAATAAAGGCTTCCTGCAAACCATGGCATATAGCATTAATAACTACAAGGTAAAAATAAATAATTTAGAGAACTATATGAATTCCATTGATAATATTAAATTCTCCGAGATAGGTATATATATATTTACCTGAAATATAGACTAATGTTTATAACATCACTAGAAAGTAAAACAATACATTATTTATCATTTTACTCAGTTTTCTTCATTAGAAATATTTTGAACATGAAAACCAGAATTTTCTAACATATAGGAGTTTTAGGTCATATATCATTAGTGACTTTTCAACCTAAATTTTTTCCCTTTGGAGAGTTTAATTAAAGATGATTTTATATTTTATATCATGTACATAGATTTATATTTCTACTGCATTTCCTATCATTTTATTTCAAATACATGACCAGGTGTTAAGACTATGATGGAAAGTTATTTTCTTTCAAGTGTCATTTTAGAGAAAAAGCAAAAATACTGAGGCACAGAGAATCAGAGTAAATTAATCTGATAATATAAGTGAATTGAACAAGCTGTGCAGTATAAATATTTTAATCACTTCTTGATCCAGAAGTACCACCTTGACAAAATGAGCAATTACCTTCTACCCCATGGGAGTCGGCTCTAATTACAAAGCAGTAGGATATTACTAAATGTTAATATATGTAAATATCAAACTTCAGGTCTTTGAATTTCCATACAGTTTAAAAACATGAATATACTCTTGATTTCTTGTAAAGGGTTTTTGTCCCAAGGTAAGGTCAAGAGTTGAGGAGGAGTGTCTTTCATTGCCTACATTGTAAAATAATATTCACTGGTTCCAGCACAGGTATTTTTGAAATAACCCATGGAAATACATTTAAAAAGCTAGCCATTTAGAGTCTTCTGGGGCTAGCTGGAATATTTGGCAATGGGATCGTAGGTCACCAAGGCTATGCCAGGAACCATGCTGATGGAGAACTTGAGAGAAACCCATTGTTTCGTTTGACTTTCAGACATGAGACCATGAAAGTTCAGATATCAGATTCTACCCTCCCATATCAATATATTACCATCTGAGAGGTCTCTGTTTGGAAGGCTTTGGGGAAATAGCCTTTCAGGAGGAATCAATTCCTACTATACAGAAGGAATGTACTTTTAGGTATGGTTGAAGGTGCCTACCTGGTAGGCTGAATTTCAAGGTTCCAGATTTGTGGCCTCTGTTGTATTTACATCTTCAGGGTCTTCAAACACTGGTCTAGACTTGCTATGATGGGGATTTGATTCATGTGACCCAAAGACCAGATCTATTCACTGAAGGAGTTAGGAAGAGATCACAGTTGGAGGTCAGCTTTAAATTACAAGAAGGATTAAACCTACTATTGCTGGGCTGTAGACTCACAGGGAAGGACTATGTCTAGAGGAAGTGGGGCAGGGTTGGGGGTTGGGGGTGTGTCAGCCTCACAGGACAGTCAGAGAGGAAGGAAGGATCTGAATTCTACAGATGAAAGCAGCGAGCTGGGAATGGGCTTTCCCCATCACCTCTAGAAGAGAACTCAGCCTAGCCTGAGCAGGGTGCCCAGCTGAGCTGTGTGGGGTTCACTGGCAGAGGAAGGAGTTGGTCTGTAGGTGTCCTGAGTTCCCAAGTTTGTAGAATTTGCTGGTAACTTTAGGGCCTGGCACAATGACAGGGGCTACATCGACCATCACTCCTGAAACAAATTTTTCAAAACCAGGAAGAATTTAAACAGTCTTAGGATGCAGTGACGGTTATGTTATTCTTCAGGTTTCACCATATTATTTTGATCTAGACAGAAAATAATTCCAAGTTATTTTCTCAGTCTTAGAATCCTACCAATATTTACATTGCATACTGAGGGACCCTGGGTACCCTGTTGAATAAGGATGTGCTCACCTTTGTGTGCAGAGTGAGAAGTGTAATCAGGGAGATGAATTGTTTTGTGCAGAATTCTGGTAGGCAAAGATGCAGATCTTTTGGTAATAATATGTCTACTAGAAAACTCATGTTCATGAAGGTTAGCATAATATTGTAAATGTCACATTTTATTTCTCACATCTGATCTGCCACTTACCTAAATCCTATGACTCAGATCTTAAATATTCACAATTCTAGTACTGACTTTTCTTCTATATAACATAAGATTTTAAGAAAATTGCCAGTCAAGCTACCCACTATTCATTTCTTTGGAATAAAATGGAGGAAAAGATTTCTTGACATACTTCAATGGCAGTATGTTTTATTTTAAGTCAAGAACTCCACACACTCACTAACCGGCAAATTCAGTAGGAGTCAAAACCTAATTCCTGACCATGGCAGAAATTGCAAACAATTTTTATTTCAACCTCATTAGAACAGAATACTCATTCGTGCTTTGCACGCATCTTCCATCCTCCTGTTTTGCTTTCCTCCACTTTGGGGTAATCTTGTAAATGTTGCTTATACTTTACACAGTGCAAAATACTTCTGTGTCTATTGTGAACAAATATGGCAATACTCCATATCTACTATTCCTATTTTATATATAAAAGAAGAGGGCGTAACCAAAACTTGGAGGAGGAGATCTGCTCTACATTCCTTTACAGTTTGAAGTGGTTTAATATACTGAAATAAAACATTTTAGGGGCCAGAGTGATAGTATCGCAAGTAGGGTGCTTGCCTTGCATGTGCCAACCTTGGTTTGATCCCTGGCATCTCATATGGTCCCCTGAGCATTGCCAGGAATAATTCCTGCATACAGAGCCTGGAGTAGGCCCAGAGCATCACTGGGTGTAAATCAAACACTATTCCTCCCCCAAGTTTGCTTTTTAATAATGTAGGATGACATACCTAGTCAATAAGCTGCAATAAGTAATTTTGAATGTAATTCTCATGTGACATTTTGGACATGGTATATTTGGGACATTGAAAGTTTTATAATGCTTACTCAAATTGGGATTTTCTACACAGAAGAAAGTTTCTAATAATACTCCATAGTGTTATCTAAAGTGATACTGTGTGTTCTGTGCAGTTTTATAAAACAACCAAACACAATCCAAGTTGAAATTTTATCTCCTAATTTCTCCTTGAAAAAAAGTCTTGAAAATGAAAATAACATTTTCATTTAGATTTAGATTACATGTATGTATATATGTACTTATATGTACTTATTTGCTCGAGCGGGCACCAGTAACGTCTCACAACAAATTGCTTGTTACAGTCGGTAGCTTGCTGGGCTCTCCAAGA
>JAOXYA010010108.1:0-14057 GCA_028565675.1 Sorex palustris | reverse complement strand
TTTTTTGGCCGAGCCGTGTGGCTCAGTTCCCGTCTGCGCAGATCAGGGGTAAAATCCGGCTGTCCTATGAGATCGGGGGGGGGAGGCATGCAAAGAACCAGAGCACAGGAGGCTCCAAGCTTGATCCCACAGGCCATGCTTTATCATCCCTGGACTGAGCCCCAAACCGTCAGGTCCGTACTGCTGGGGTGACCCCAGAATAGATTCCACAGCGAATGTAAACAGCTTATTACGCTCCACGGCAGCTGCGAAGCAAGTGGCTTTTAGCTAGCTGCTTTCAAGTCAAGATGAACGGAAGCTGGTTTGTTCGTGCATCACCGACTCCTGAGTCATCCAGGAGAGTCAGGCCGGAAACGCAGCAAGTTTGACTCAGTGGCCGTATGGAGCAGGTGGGTGGAGGAGGCCTGTGCCCTGGGAAACGGCTCTTGCCTGCAGTGAATCTCCTGGTCTCTCAGCACTTACATCATCCCAGGGGGCCTTGGCTGCCCCGTTCTGCTGGGGAGCCTCTGCCCATCTGGGACACAGCAGGCCTGCCCAGGGCTGCACTGGAGCCCAGGACGGGCTCCTGGTGCCCACCTGGAGGGCACAGTCACCAAACATCAGGAGGACACCCTGACTCACAGCCTGGGTGGCCCTTAATCCTGGTCACACGGACGAGTCATCTGCTAGATGATGATGATGATGATGATGATGATGATGATGATGATGATGATGATGATGATTAGTTTGGTTTTGCTCAGCTGTGCTCAGTGCTCACTCCTGGCAGGCTCAAGGCACCATATGTGATGTGAGGATCAAACCTGAGTCGGCCACAAACAAGACAAGCGCCCCACCTGCTGTCCTCTCTCTCTGGTCCCCCACTTTTTTATTGTGGCAAAAGATAGGAAACAAAATTTTCTGCACATGTACACACACACACACACACACACACACACACACTTGGGGTTTGGGCCCACACGCAGTTCAGGATCACTCCTGGCCCTGCTGGAAACTGACCACATGTGATGCCGAGGATCTAAATGGATCTAAATGAATGTGGCCGTGCATGAGGAGACATCCTCCTTAGTGTTCTTTCTCTCCGGCCCCAGTTTGCCATCTTACCTGCGTCGCTGTGTAACGTGTGAAGCCTTTTTCACTTGGGAAAGGGAACTGTCAGAGAAGGACCCCCAGCCGGCACCTGAGCTGTTCTATGTCTGGGGAATCTGGCCCGGCAGATCCTGCATACATGCGTTCAAGTAACATGTGTCTTTTGTAAGACTTATTTCTCAGGGCTCAGTGTCCTGCAGGGCACCCAGAGGGCAGGGGCTGGAATGCCTGTTTGGGTTTTGGCCCACACCCAACAGTGCTCAGGGCTCTCTTCTGGTGGGGCTCTGTGTAGCAACAGGAACGGAACCCAGGTCAGCTGCAGGCAAACAGGCAACCTGCCCACTCTACAATTTCTCCTTCCCTGACTTGTTGGCGACTGGATTTTATTTTATTTTTTTTACTTTGTAGCACTGTCCTCCCATTCATCGATTGTTCATTGATTTGCTCGAGTGGGCACCAGTAACATCCTCCATTGTGAGACTTGTGGTTACTATTTTTGGCGTATCAAATATGCCACGGGGAGCTTGCCAGGCACTGTCGTGCAGGCGGGATACTCTCGGTGCTTGCCGGGCTGAGAGGGACGGAGGAATCGAACTCAGATTGGCCGAGTTTAACTTTGTTAATCAAAACCAGCTTCTTTGGGGGGACTGGAGCAATAGCACAGCGGGCAGGGCATTTGCCTCGCACGCGGCCAACCCGGGTTCGATTCCCAGCATCCCATATGGTCCCCCGAGCACAGCCAAGAGTGATTCCTGAGTGCAAAGCCAGGAGTAACCCCTGAACATCGCCGGGTGTGACCCAAAAAGCAAAAAAAAAAAAAACCAACAAAAAAACCCAGCTCTTTGGGCCGTGCTGTACTCACACTGGACTTACAGAGAAGGTGAGCTGGCTTCCCACAAGGGTGCCACACACAGTCATTCAGCATCCATATTGAAACACCAACAGGCTCATTATTCTTCCTGGGTCCACTAGTTTGAGCAATTATATTCCTCAGGTGTGAATGATTCTGCAGGCCAGGTGCCCCTCCCCGAGAAAACCCAACTCCTGCGGCCACTCAGGGCCACACCTGCACGTTTTTGGGCTCTCCAACACCCTGTGGCTGACCCATGCAGCTTACTGGCTCATTGCGGGGACCAGAGTGCGGTTCAGGAAGTGAGGCTGGTGCCTGGCTCTGGGGATTGAAGGAATGGGAGACAGGGGATGGTAAGGGCGCTGCTCCAGGGCTTCCACGGGGCCAGAATTACTCAGCACCCGACCTCGAACTCTTGCACACACTTCCAAGCGGCCTTGAAAGTGGCTCTGAATGTGGTTCCTTTCGCTGTGCAGGGTGGGGAACAGGGGTCGGGGGTGGAGGGGAAGGGGTGGGGTGAAGTTTCCTCAGCACAAATTTCCTTCTCTGTTAGACCCAGATGGGGAGGAGACAGTGGGTACCTGTGCCACTAGGTGGCAATTTAAATATTTAAAAAATTTTAATTTTAAATTAAAATTAAATCAAATTTTAATTTAGTTTTATTTAATTTTTAATTTTTTTCATTTTTTATAATTTTATTTATTGAATCACCATGAGAGCAGTTACAAAGCTTTCGGGTCTAAATCTCAATCATATAATGAAACACATGCACTAAATTTTTTTTTAATTTTTTAATTTTTTATTTACAAACATTTTATTTGCTACATTTTTAAAAGGCACCAATTCATATTAATTTATGTTGATAAGTTTTTTATTTTTAATTTTATTGATTCACCGTGAGATATAGTTACAAGCTTTTATGTTTGAGAGCGATAGCACAGAGGTAGGGCGTTTGCCTTACAAGTGGACAACATGGCTGACCCGAGTTTGATTCCTCCGCCCCTCTCGGAGAGCCTGGCAAGCTACCGAGAGTATCTTGCCCGCACGGCAGAGCCTGGCAAGCTACCTGTGACATATTCGATATGCCAAACACAGTAACAAGAAGTCTCTTGATGGAGACGTTACTGGGCCTGCTCGAGCAAATCAATGAACAACGGGAGGACCATGACGGAACTTTAAATCATCAGCTTAGTAACAGACATTCAACATTCCCACACTAATCCCATCATCATTGCACCTTCCCATTACCACTATTTCCAATTTTCCCAGCCACTCTAACTTAAGCCTGCCCCCATAGCAGGCCCTAAAAATAATTTATTTTGTATTGCTTTATGTTATAATTTTCTAAAAAGATGAACAAAATGTTTCTCTAGAAGAAAGTTAGTGAAAATTATTGCATCTCACCACAGAGCCATTTTATAAGAGATTATTAAGATGTTATTATAGGTTAAGAATTCTGTGTTTATATTTTATTAATGAAGATTGGTTGCCTTCTATGTTACATGCCTTCCCATCTGCACTATTATACCTGGTTTATCAGAGTTTCAGAGTTTGAGATACAGCATGGTCAAGAATGCAGCCATGTGCTAAGGGGTAATACAGCTGGAATGAAAAGTTTAACTAGAGGAGAGCTTTGGGGTGTGTGCGTGCCTGCTGGGGCTTCCAGAAGTATAGAGAGTTGAAGGGAGGTAGCTCATCTAGGATTCCAGGAAAGCCTGGAGATTTCAGTCACAAAACCTGCATACTTGCATTTTTCAAAAGATCAATTTTGGGATGGGGCTCTTCTAAGCAGTGGAATCTAGCTGGGAGCATGGCAGCGATTGTGCAGTGTGGATGTTCGTGCTGCTGGAGCTCTGTTTGGGTGGGTGCTGGGCCACACGCCTACCCCTCCCACCCTCCCCCAGGTGCTTTGGATGACTCAGCCTTATGCAGGATCAGGGAGAATTTCTGCCACTTATTGATCTCTTTTGGGAGTTATTTAGGAGTCTCTTGATCATGGCCCATGTATGACCTAACATGGCGCAGAAACAGTTCATGGGCATCACTGCAAGAGGTTCCAGAAGTACCGGGAGTTGGGGGAAGGTGCCCATCTCCGAATCCGGAAAAGCCTGGAGATTTCAGTCACAAAACACGCATATCTGAATTTTTCATCAGATTTTTAATTTTTGGATGGGGCTGGTCAAAGCAGTGAAGTCCAGACAGGAGTATGCAGGGTCCGGTTGGGAGCATGGCAGTGACTGTGCAGTATGGAGTTTTTGGCTGCTGAGGTCTGCCAGACTCACCTGCCCCCCTCCAGGGTATCTCGGGTGACTTAGCCTGGCATGGAGTCTGGGAGAAATTCTCACATATGCACTCTTAAGGGCTGGAGAGATAAGACAGAGGTTGCACTTGCTTTGCATGTGGCTGATCCAGGTTCAATCCCTGGTACCACAGATGATCCTCTGAGTCCAAGAGATAAGGCCTGAGCACAAAGCCAGACATAAGCCCTACAGCTTGCTGGGTGTGGCCCAATCCCTCATGCTTCAAATAATACATTGATTAAAAAAAATCAAAACCAAAAGTAGATTGGTTCAGATTTTAAACAAGTACCTTAAGTAGGATACATTACTGGCTGGGGTACAGCACCTGATGCTGAAAGGTGATATTTCATCCAAGCCCTACAGAAGAAATTATCATACAAATGAAACAAGAATAAGTACAGACTCAGTTAAACCTTGGGTGTGGTAAAGATCCTGGGGGTTGGGAAAAGTTAAATTGAGATTTAATCACGACTCTGCAATCCCTGAGTCACTTTCTCTCCACTGTGGTATTGCCAGCACACAGACTGCTAACTCCTCTGACTACTGCTCATCTGCTGTATCTGTTACAACCAAGTTGCTTTGAAAAATATCTCAGTAGCATGTCTATGATGCAAAAAAAGTTACCTGCAGAGCATGGAATAATTTGTTTTAAATTATTAAGAAATATGCAAGTTTAAGAACAGTGGGGGAAAACAGGCAAGTTGTAATTTTTTTTTCAGTAACAGTTTAATGACAAAACTTGTCTTTTGATGGCCCATTTTTAGTGCTAAATCCTTCCAAATGACATCTGATGTTTTAAATACTCTGATTCTGTACGTTTAAGTTTGAAGATTAAACACCAGTAGCAAAAAACACACAAATACGGGCAAACAGCAATAGCTAAACTTGGTTTCAGGGATTAAACCAAGGGTTCCTACTTGTAAATCTTAGTCTCTACATTTAATAGTCAAAAGAGCAATGAAATTCTTACCTTTGAAAAAAGTCCACTTCCTGTAAAAATCTTTCACACATCCCAAATAAAGGGTCAACTCTGTAGGAAAGGGAAAAAAAAAAACTAGAATAAAAAAGTTTGAAAAACGTGACCAGTAATGGATGGGTGCACAGAGGGTGTAAGTACAGTGGGTACCAGGCACCTGCCTTATACATGGTCGACCCCAAATTTAATTCCCACATGGTTCCCAGAGCCTCACCAAGGAGTAATCCCTGAGCAGAGCCAAGAGTAAGCCCTGAGCACTATAAGGTGTGGCCCCCAAACAAAACAAAAATGTGTACAACAGGTAATCAATAAGCTAAGCCCACATGAAAGCACTAAGAATAAACTGTAGCATTGTAGCACTGTCCTCCCATTGTTCATCGATTTGAGTAATGTTTCCATTGTGAGACTTGTTACTGTGTTTGGCATATTGAATACATGGTAACTTGCCAGGCTTTGCCGTGTGGGCAAAATACTCTCAGTAGCTTGTCGGGCTCTCCAAGAGGGGCGGAGGAATCGAACCCAGCTCGGTTGGGCTGGCCATGCGTAAGGCAAACACCCTACTGCTGTGCTATCGCTCCAACCCCAAGATAAAACTATAGTACAAGAATAAACTATAGTACAAAAATTATCTTTAGAAGGAGATATAGTGGTTTGCAAATTTCACCGTTCTACTAAGTGTCCGTTCAAAATGAGATGTATTGGGGCTGGAGTGATAGCAGATCGGGTAGGGCGTTTGCCTTGCATGCGTCCGATTCGGGTTCGATTCCCAGCATCCCATATGGTCCCCCGAGCACCGCCAGGAGTAGTTCCTGAGTGCAGAGCCAGGAGTAACCTCTGAGCATCGCTGGGTGTGAGCCAAAAAGCACACACACACACACATACACACACACAAAATAAAACCAAAACCAAACATATGTTGCTGCAAATCAGCTCCTGAGAAAATGGTGCCGTGGGTGGAGTGATATTCTCAGCCAGCATCACCGTCTGGTGCAGTGAAACAGGGGAGCTCTTTCTCAGAACGACCAGCAGTGTCCTGGACAACACTCCTGAGGTCTTCCAGTAACTGCTTATGCTGAGGAATTACTGGCATGAGCAGGGACTGGACTAGAAACCCCCATGAAAACTCAACCATCTGCAGAGGAGTGCAGGGCCTCCAGACTGGGGAAGCACGGATTCAACAAAGACCATTTCTAGCTCCAGAGTCCCATGGCCCCTAAATCTGCACCCAGATTCAGCATCAGGCTCTGCCCCGCTTCTCTGTTCCACTGACTGTCGCATCTCTGAAAACAGGCCAAAGTGACGGGGTAAATGGGCAGTGACGGTTTTGCTCATTATCAAGTCACCTAAACTTGTAACTTTAAGTCCCAAAGGAATGAATCATTTTGTTCAAATTCCCAGGTTCATCTCAAGAAAACTTGAGCATTCTGAGATCATTTCATGTAGTAACAAAAGATCATTTTGGGGTTTTTTTTGGGGGGGTGGCCACATCCTGCAGTGCTCAGGGCTTACTCCTGGCTTTGTGCACAGGAATCACTCCTGGTGAAGCATGAGGAACCATATGACATACCAGGAGTCAAATCCAGGTTAGCTGCATGCAAGGCAAATGCCCTACCCAATGTTCTCAGTTCCCCAAAGAGAATATTCTTAACACCGTTATCTCCATTATTATATTCATAGCTACTATGGGGGAAGCACTTTTTTGGGTCACAGCCAGTAGTGTTTAGGGGTTACTCCTGGCTCTCCACTCAGGAATTACTGGGGAGACCATCTGGGATGCTGGAGATCGAACCCAGGTCAGCCCCGTGCAAGGCAAATGCCCTACCCACTATACTACCACTCCACCCCTATAGCTAATATTTAATGAACATACTTGTTAAAAGGAAGATGAGGAAAGTTAAAGAGTTAAAGTTTGGGTCTGGAAGTGAGTTAATTTTTCTCTCAAAAAGAACACAATCTGGGCTGGAGCAATAGCACAGCGGGTAGGGCGTTTGCCTTGCACGCGGCCAACCCGGGTTTGATTCCCAGCATCCCATATGGTCCCCTGAGCACCTCCAGGGGTGACTCCTGAGTGCAGAACCAGGAGTAACCTCTGTGCATCGCCAGGTGTGACCCAAAAAGCAAAAAAAAAAAAAACACAATCAGATATACTACTAAGTTAACTGGATGTGTAAAGGCCATGGTTTTGCAATACCTTTTAGCACTCAGCTTAAAGCAACCTAGAGAATTTTGTCCCTGTCAATGAACCTACTGGTCTTTCTGCATCTGTCAAAATAATAACTGTCCATGTATTGTCAAAGCAAAAAATGTCTTAGTACAGCTATGTGTCCACTGACCCCAGCCTGCCCTCCCTCCACCTTTTCCTATCCACGGAAACTTCTCTACAACCCCTGGAATTTGCTGTTTGGGGGCATCATCCTGGACTATTACATCAAATTCTAGGAAAAGATTGGGTCAGAGCTATTTATTTCCCAAGTGAGAATGGAAAGGAAATTGTCACTGCTCCAAAACCATAGTCACTATGGACCACTGTGGTGACAGAAGTTATGCTAAGACCTTTGTATTTAGTAGTTTATTGACCCTCATAATAACCAAAAGGTAAATACTATGATTATCTTCAATTTACAGATATGGATATTCTCAGGGAGTGGCAAAGCAATTTGCCTAGAAAAAAATTGCCCACGAAACTAGGATAGGAACCCTGAAAATCTAAACCATAAATCCATAAACACAACTATCATTTTTTGATAATTGTTCTCAAACACTAGCATCAGGTTCATTTGAGGGGGGATTCAATTTAAAACATAAGGGCCCAATCCTTACTGTTTTTTTTTATTGGTTTTGGTTTTTAGGCTACATGCCACAGTGCTCAAGGCTAACTCCTGGCTCTGTGCTCACGGGTCACTCCTGGTGGGCTGGGAGACCATATGGGGTGCTGGGGATTGAACCCAGGTCAGTCATGTGCAAGACAGTAGGCAAGTGGTCTACGTGTTGTATAAGGACTTTTTCGGTGGGGAGAGTGCAGGGAGCTGGGCTTACCCGTTGATGCTCACAGTTTACTCTGTGCTCAGGTATCTTTCCTGGAGGGATTTTGAGGCTCATATGGGGTGCCAGGGATTGAACCCAGGTCGGATGCATGCAAGGCAAGTGCCCCAGCTGCTGGACAAGGCTTGGGCTCTGGCCCCCTTACTGAAGGAGCTAGTGAGTTGTGTGGACCTTATCAGTTTCCCAGTGACTTTGAATTTCACCAGTTTGACAGCCACGGGAAGGTTTACAATCTCCCCAGTGCTACCATATAAACCTTCTGACAATTATAAAATGAAAGTATGCACAGATGAGTGTTGGATAATACGCACATAACTGGGCAACATTAAGGACTAAGTACATGTTCATTTTTTGTTTTGTTTCAGGTCATTGTTTACCACTATAGTAAGCGGCTATCTGAGGAAGCAATCCATCCAACACGGAAGCAAGTCCAAGTGAGTCAGCCCATTTCTGCCAGGATCATCATCAAAGCCCATGGGATTTCTCAGCACTAAAGAACTCCTGACCGGAGTTGGACAGGGGTGGAGGGCAAAGTCACTCACATGTTTTGATGAATGGATTTCATGGCTTTGGCCGCAAAGCCCATATTCCTTAACACCTCAGTGTTCGTGTGTGAGTTTTCCAGGGCTTCTCTCTGGAACTCGATGGTGGAGAGTGTGCCGTCAATCTGAGAGAGCTGCTTCTCAAATCTCTTCTTTCTCTTGAGTGCCTGCAATGCAGCTGAACAAGGCGGAGGTGTCACAGGGATAGCGCCCAAGTCACTTGAGAGACAATTGCTCAGCCCCAATGGTACCTCAGAGGACAACACCTCAGGCTGAGAAGCAACGGTGACCTCTAGCCTTTCCACCACCAGTTATCATCATCTGTCCACATCAGGGCCACCTCTGGCAGTGTCCTGGGCTTACTCCTGGCCCTGTACTCAGAGATCACTCTTGGCAATGCTTAAGGGATTGTGCAGTGCCAGGGATTGAAAGCAGGTCAGTTGGACGTAAGGCAAGCATGCAAACCCCCTCTATCTCTCTGATACACCATCTTCATCCACCAGCTTGGCAAGACTCAGAAAAGGAGAAGTTAATTTCTATATTCCATAAAGTTTACCAGAGAAGGGACTGGAGCAATAGCACAGGGGGTAGGGCATTTGCCTTGCACGAGGCTGACCCGGGTTCGATTCCCAGCATCCCATAAGGTCCCCCAAGCACCGCCAGGAGTAATTCCTGAGTGCAGAGCCAGGAGTAACCCCTGTGCATCACCTGGTGTGACCCAAAAAGCAAAAAAAAAAAAGTTTATCAGAGAAGTGTTTCTCCCAATACGTAATTTTAGGGAAAAAAAAAGAAAGATATGAGAAAAATGTATGCAATAGAAAAAAATCTTTAGGGACCAGAGTGATCGAAACTGGTTTGATCCCAGCACCACATCCCCCAGGTGCTCCAGGAGTGACCCCTGAGCACAGAGCCAGGACTAAGCCCTGAGCACTGCTAGCTGGCCCAGAAAACCAATAAAACAAAGAGCCATTAGAGGGATATAAAGTCTTAATGACATTCAAACCCCATTTACTTGCTTCAAAGACTCACTGAGACTCAGAGAAACTATGTGACCTGTTCGAAAGAAGACCATGAGTGGGGCTAGAGCGATAGCACAGTGATTAGGGCATTTGCCTTGCATGTGGCTGACCCGGGTTCGATTCCCAGCATCCCAAATGGTCCTCCGAGCATTGCCAGGAGTAATTCCTGAGTGAAGGGCCAGGAGTAACCCCTGTGCATCACCGGGTGTGACCCAAAAGGCAAGGAGGGGAGGGGGGGGAAGCACACAAAAAAGAAGACCGTGAGTGGTAGCTGGAGCCAAAACTCAAGATGCAGAGCTGCATGAGTTGGTCTGAATGGTTATGAGAAAGCATGAACTGTGGACCCTGAATGCCCATGAAATCGATCTGCCAGAATCATATTCAAGATGAGTTGTCAGGGCCGGAAAGACAGCACAGTGGGGAGGCATGCGGCCAGCCTGGGTTCAATCCCCAGCATCCCATATGGTCCCCCAAACACTACCAGGATTAATTCCTGAGTGCAGAGCCAGGAGTAACCTCTGAGCATCACCAGGTGTGACCCAAAGAGCAAAAGAAAAAAAAAATAGATGAGCTGTCATACTAATGAAAGAAAGAGTGCTGGTCTCAGGGCCAGAGAGATAGTCCAGTGGGCTGCGCACTTGTCTTGCACATGACTGACCTGGGTTCAATTCCTGGTATCCCATATGGTCCCCTAAGCACCTCTTGAAGTAATTCCTGAGCTCAGAGTCAGAAGTAACCCATGAGGACTGCTGGATGTGGCCCAATACCCCCCCTCCAAAAAAAAATTCTGGTCTCATGGAAATGGTCACTCAATACTCTCTCTCTCTTTAGCTCCTTCTAAGGACAATAACAATATTAACATCAACAATAACATAATTCTGACTATGGCACTTTGGAAGTCACCCTAACAAAAAGTCGTAAAAGAGAGTATAAAAGAGAGCAGCACAGGGAGAGTAATTGTCTTGCATGTGGCTGGCCTGGGATTGATCCCCAGCATCCCACATGGTCTCCTATGCCCAGTCAAGACTGATTCCTGAGCACTGAGTCAGGAGTAAGCCCTAAGCATTGCCAGATGTGGTAAAAAAAAAAAAAAGCAAAACAAAAGTGTGAGTGTTTATAAGATATTTAGGGAGCATGGACCAGCAGAATATGATAGAATATTAGAACTACAATAAATGTGAATGTGTCTGGTGATGATTGAATTGACAAAAGAAATCAAATCATTTTAAGAGTTCAGAGTGGGACACATAAGTTCTCACACCAGAAATTTCTGAAAAAGAGCTCTGTTCTGTCTTATTGAAATTCTAGAAGGTTTACTTTGGAGCACCAAGATGCAGACACTCTTTTTTTGTGAATCTTACTGAGAATCAATAAACATTATGCCTTATTTTGTTGTTGTTGTTGTTCAAATTCCATTTGTTTTATATTAAGTTACTATTTCAGCTTTCTTTTTGTTGCAATTTCCCTCTAACAATGTTACAGGGGACCATTATTTCAAAAATATCTTTGACTTTTTTTTGAGGGGGCTACACATCTTTGTATATTTGATATTTTGCTATGTGATTGTTTTTAGATAATCCCCATCCTTTTTTGCAATTCCATTCTTTGGGAGAAAAACACCCTGTGGAGCTCAAGGGCTAAAAGAAACGTGGAGTGCTGGGGGATTGAGACGTGGAACCAGGGGGTCCCACCATGTTTCCTCCCCAACCCACCCCCCCTTCCTGTGTTCTCACTGGCGGTCTGAGTCTCTCTGAAGCTATGGTACATAGCTAACATATTTTAGTTCCTACCATACCTATCTATCTTTTCTTGGGTTCCGTTGTTTATTGTTTTGCTTCATCTGATGCTTCTCTTGTATAAAATTAGCTTTCCTCAAAGTTCTTGTGATTTTTTTTTTTAATCAGATCACGTCGAAAGACTGAAAACGTTTTTTCTAACTTGCTGCGCCTCTTTCTGCGGTGGTGCCTCCCTGGGGCCCTGCCCCCAGCAGCAAAGGGACAAAACCCAGGGGTAGAAACGGGAGGGGCAGGCCAGCCAGCAGGCTTCCTTTTTTGGGAAGGAAGCAAACAGGCTCAGGATTTCTACTGCTGCTAAAGAAAAACTTGCTGTGGGCGTGGGAACGTTTTTGTGTTTCCCTTCTGAGTGGTCACTTTCCCGGCCCTCCCAATGCACCCTCCGTGGTGGAGACCCAGACGGTCTGCTTCTCTCTCCAAATGCAGCGCCGCAACTTTATGTCCTTGGGGTGCAGCACGTAAATTGTATTTATAAAGCAGCTTTTAGGGGAGTGGGAGAAGAGAGTACAGAGGGTAATGCGCTTGCTTGGCACAGGGCCAACCCGGGTTTGATCCTGGGCAGCCCATCCGGTCCCCCAAGCACCATCAGGAATTCACTCCTGAGCGCTGAGCCAAGAGCTTTGCCTGGTGTGACCCCCAAAACAAACAAATAAACAAACAAAGCAGTTTTTAGGGGCCTGAAGAGATAGCTCAGTGGACAGGAACACATGCTTCCATTTCAACGCAGCCCTCTCCTACACACACCTGTTTTGATCCCCAACACCGTGTGATACCCTGAGCACTGCAGGAAGAGTCAATGACCAAGGGCTGAACTGAGAATTCCACATGGGGCAGGTTGACCCTAAAAAAGTCTCCTTGCAGCTCCCCCCACTCCCTGCAAAAGTGGCAAATTTCTACTAACTTCAGTCAGCTTTGGGGATTTAAAAAAAATAAAATAAAATAAAACAAAGCGTTTCTTTGTTTTGATTAACCTGCCCTTTAGGGGAAATTAAAAAAAAATGTTTTGTTGATTTGTTTTGTTTGGGTGGCCTCCTAAGTAATGTTCAGGGTGCTGGGGCTGGAGCTATAGTACAGCAGGTAAGGCATTTGCCTTTGCACACGGCCCACCCGGTTGGATTCCCAGCATCCCATATGGTCCCCCAAGCACCGCCAGGAGTAATTCCTGAGTGCAGAGCCAGGAGTAACCGCTGTGCATTGCTGGATGTGACCCAAAAAGAAAAATATATATATACAGGGTGCCCGAGGAACACTTCCACTGACTTTCAACCAGGTTGAGGAGAGGTTCCCAGGGTGGCCGTGGGGGCTAGGCACCACTGGAGCACACCTGGACGGGCTCAGGGGTCCATGCAGTGCCAGGGATCAGGCACCGGCAGGTGCGTGTGAGACACATGCCTCAAGCCCTCCACTCGAGCGCCTCACACGTCCCCTGCATCACCAGGCCTTTTGCAACACCACCCTGCCGGGTCATCACTGACGCCTGGGCTCGAGATGTTTTCTCCACCCAGGGGAGTGAGCGGTAGACAGTCTGTGCTGTCACTCTGCTGTGGATCTGTGTCTGTTGTTACTTCACTACACTGCATCGTCATTATCTGTAGCACTGTAGCACTGTCCTCCCGTTGTTCATCGATTTGCTCGAGCGGGCCCAGTAACGTCTCCATTGTGAGACTTTTGTTACTGTGTTTGGCATATCGAATGCGTCACGGGTAGCTTGCCAGGCTCTGTTGTGCAGGCGGGACACTGTCGGTAGCTTGCCGGGCTCTCCGAAAGGGGCGGAGGAAGTGAACCCAGCTCAGTCTCGCCGGCCACTCGCAAGGCAAATGCCCTACTGCAAGGCAAACGCCCTACCACTGTGCTATCACTCCAGCCCATTATCTGTAAGATTTATTTTTCTCGTGCTCCCAATACTAATTATAAGACCACTAGGAAAAAAATAAAGATAATAGCATCTTATCCACCTGGCCAATTGCTGACATGCAACCAGTAAATACTACCAAAAACTAACATTTACCGACATTTGTTTCTGGTCCAAACTTTTGTAAGTGCTTTAGATGCATTCTGTAATTATTTCCTCATCTCACAAAAAAAACTTGAATAAATGCTATAATTGGCACATTGTACAGAAGAAGAAAGGAATGGGTACTAAATGAACCAATTTGATAATTTTGTGCAGATAGTACAATGAACATTGGTATCATGAAAAGAGAATAGCCTTTAAGGTTATTGTTTGATTCTTTCTTCTAAGACTTACAAAAAGTACATTCTGGGCATATCACTTCCCTTCTCTGAGCTTAGTTTCTGGTTAGGGAAATAAGGCTATGAATGTCATGAGGCTAGATGATTGTTGTAAGAATGAGTAATAATTTGTGGGATACGCTTTATGCAGTTCCTGTCAATGGCAAAGACTTAGCAACTAGATATTATTATTAATAATAGCTATTTTCACACTTTG
>JAOXYA010010101.1:0-27460 GCA_028565675.1 Sorex palustris | reverse complement strand
CCGTGGTGGTGGGAAATGGGCACTGGTGGAGGGATGGGTGTTTGGTCATTGTATAATTGAAACCCAAGCACAAAAATGTGTAAGTCTGCAACTGTACTTCATGGTGTTTCACTAATAAAAATAAAAAATAAAACTAAAAAAATTAACAACAAACCTATTTGCTTTGGTTTTACAAATATGCATCTCCTGAAATGCACGTGCCCGTCTTCCGTCAGGAATCAGAGGAGGGATGGAGGCGACATGTGGCCTCGACCTCTCGCCACAGGCAGCCTCGGCAGCTCCCTGAGCGCCCAGATTCCTGCAGACCCTGACCCTGGCCCTGCCCCCATCACCAAAGCCAGGCGTGCAGCCACCGAGGAGGAGGCCGCTTCTGGCCTCTTGAGCATCTGCTTTATTTTATTATCATCTGACTTACGAGTGAACAGGGCACCGTTTTACAAAGAGCCATTGGCTAGTTCTGGTTTGCCGGGTCAGAGCGAGGTGATAAGGGCGTCTAATCGCGCATCCTGGTTTAGGTGAAGGGGCTCCCGGCACAGCCTGGTCAGTGAGCACTGCCGAGCAGTCAGAGATCGTGGGTAATATCTTCGACACGCACAGACTGTTAACTGGGGCGTGCACACGCGGGAAACCCAGATACACACAAACCCCCGCACACGCCCAGCCAGCCCCACACTTGCAGGACTGACAGCGTGTCCTCCGACACGGAAGGGCTCGAGGCAGTGAACTGCTGGCGTGTTCCACTAAGCAGGGGCGGGGCTCAGGAACGAGAGCGGGAGGGAGTGGGCACCTTCAGCGGTGGCAGCGTGTGTCCATGTGAAGCCCGGTGTGTGCTCTCAGCCCGAGGCAGAGTTTGCTCGTCTCTGGGCCAGAGTCAAGGTGAAGCACCTGCCATCTGCTCATTTTCGCTCGGCGGCCAGGGTCCTGGTACCAGTTGTGTCCAGATACGACTTTTCCAACAGAACCTCCTCTGCTGGTGCCACCCAGAGTCGGAGTAGGAGCGGACGGGGGCTGGCTGGGAGACTTTCTGGCCTCTGGGGGTGCCCCTGGGGGTGCCTCTCCACTGCCAGCGCTGTGCTGGGGTCCCGGGTCCCGGCTGCTTCTCCCTCCTGGGCCAACAGCGCTTTTCTCTTCACTCAGGATGCGCTGCCTCCCCAGGGGCCCGGGTCCGGCTGGCTGAATCCCAGTGACGGCCTCGATCCATCCCTCTGCGCTGCAGGGTGCGTTGTGAGCAGCTGGCACCCGTTGGCTGTGCTCCGGATGCGTCCCAATGTCACCTTGCCTCTTTGCCGAGAGCTGCATTTTATCTGCCTGAACAGCGCGGGTGACCGCGCAGGGCGCTCACCGTCCACGAGGGCTCCGTGCCTTTGCACGGGGGGAGGGACGTTCGCCAGCCGCCACGGCACCAGCCCCTAATTTCACGGTGCGGCTTTCATGGCATCAGGACAAATGTGCTCTCCTGCTCCGGGGACGTCCCGCGTGGCTCACTTCCCCTCTGATGACCGCAGTCATTTAACTGGGCTTGAGACTGGATTATCCCTTGTAGGAAGCCTGACCCGGGCCAGGGCGATTATGAGGTGAGCGCCACAGTGGAGGGTGATGGATGCCCGGCTGAGACATGGTCCAGGTGCCGACAAACCCCACTTCGTCACCAGTTAAGCCTCCAGGGAAGCCCAGTGCCTACTGGCCGCTGAGGCTACAACTCTGACTCGAACCCAAGCTTCTTGCGAACCCAAATAAGACCCTAAACTACACTTGCTCGTGCTGCTGAGGCCGGCTGCTGTGGGTCAGACTCCAGGAGGCTCCTGGGCTTGCCAGTGTCTGGGCTGCTCCTGCCATGGGCACTCCACGCTCCCCGGTCTCCTGAGTCTAGTTTCACACGGCCCCCAGCGCCTACTCCCGCCCAGGGAAGGGGCTGACTGCGGGGGCAGTGGCCGTCCTTTGTGCCACTCCTCTAGGGGCTATGTCTCAGACAGCTGCAGCCTACGGGGTCACCGCTGGCCCCCACAGCTGCTCACGGCATCTCAGGGGAACCAAGGAGTCACCAGCACCGGTGCCCTTAGAGGAAGAGCCTTGGCCAGAGCTCAGCACTCGGTGCTCAGAGGCCTGCCCCGATGAGCCCCGTCAGCCTCTCCCCTGCGTGGGCTCCCACAGGCCACGGTCACACGTGGCCAGGATCAAGCTGGCACACTCCCCAGAGGTCACCAGCCACACGGCAACTGACACCTGCGCGGTGGAAGTCACTTGGCCTTTGGGTTCCATCCGCCTTAGTGTTGGTCAGCTGATGGAACCGGCACGGCATAGGAGAGCAGGGGACGCGCGCGGGGAGAAACGGGGCAAATCCAAATAAACGGAACCATGGTGCATTGTAGCTCCTGAGAGCTGGCAGGGGTGGGGGAGAGGAAGAGAGGGGGAGGGAAGGAGGGAAGGGGGAGGGAGGGGGAGAGAGGGGGCAGTTCAGGAGAGGGACAAAGGGCAGATCCGTAATCAATGTCCCTGTGGGATTCGGAGGGAGACAGGTGACTAACAGACGCCTCTGTGGAGTCAGGAAGAATCCATCCATTACAGTGCCCCAAGGAACAGGAGCGAGCGGGTTCAGTACCCGATACCCCAAGGACTCAGTCAATACCCGATACCCCGTGGAACCAAGGTGGCTCCAGGGGAGTCCTCTGCCAGGACAGCGCCCAGCACCCATCTCACAGGAACATTCCAGAATGATGGGGGGCGGGCAGGGCAGCCGGACCACATGGGGACGGTGAGGAAGAGGCTCAGCTGCATGATTTCGGGGAGAAAAGGCGAGGTTCGAGCTGCAGACCTGGGGCCAGACCTCAGAGGCCCAGGTAAGGGCAGTGACCCCAGGTGGGCGGTCCCACTCATCCCTCGGCTGGTCTGGTCCCTCCCAAGGTGGACTGTCCTTACCTATGACTGGCCCCTTGTGAGTGGACGGTCCCCCTCCACCTGCCCAGCCCTGTGGAGGGGCAGCAGCACATGCCCACCCAGGCCTGCGTCCCCCCACCCTGGCCCTGCACCTCCCGAGGCAGCTGGACCTCAGCCCCCGCGCCCACAAGCCAAAGACCCAGCAGTGCAAACTCACCTTGGGGTTGGGCTGCCTGGACACGTCCTGCCTCAGGGTCACTGCTGCCCACCCGCCCCTCTCGGGTCAGCCAGCAGAGAGGCCGCAGGGGGCCCGAGAGGGTATCCCTGTGGGCTCACCATTGAGGCCACACCCATGTCCTCATGTCCACTGTGAGGTCACCCCCGGGAGTCACATCCTGTGAGGTCCTGCCCCTGAGGCCGCTGCCCCCAGGGGGATTCCTGGTTTCTGCTCTGAGAAGTGGACGCTGGCCCTGTACCCACTGCCAAAAGCCACCCCCTCGGTCCACGTGGCCTCCCCACCTGCCCTGAGCTGGCCCTGTGGAGGCAGCTGTGAGGTCAGGTCCTGCCTGGGTGGGGAGAGGTCCCGATGGTCCTAGTGGAGACCCTTCAACCCCACTGGTGCTTTCACCAAGCGGTCACCTTCTCCGTCTCGGCCATCATGGGCACTCTCCTCAGCACCATGCCGGGCACAGGGGCAGGTTTTTCCTGAAGGACACTCGGGGCAGAGACGTCTCCTGACTCCACAGGACAAGGGGAAAGGGCTGTGTGGGGCCCCGCAGACGGCAGGAAGTTCTGTGCACTAATCAACAAAGTGAGAAGGGGCTGATGAAACAGACTCTGTTTTTCTGGGGCAGTAATTTTGTCCTATGAATTATTTATAAGGAGAACGAAGCAGAAAGAGAAGAAATATGAAAGCAGAAGGCTTGCTGGATCCGTCATCATCTTTCAAAACACCAGCAACGAAGTTATAATCAGCAGCCACACAGGGCCCTCGGGACCAGCGTGGCACTGTGTCATGGAAAGCAAACTGATCCCTGGGGAGTTGCTGGGGTCTGCCGGCATGTGGCCTGTGGGTCAGTGCCTGGGAAGAGGGTCCAGGGGATGGTAAGCAGGTGAGGGCACTTCCCGCTGCTGCAGGACCGGCCACACGCCGATCTCGAGATCTGAGCAGTGTATGCAGGCCACAGGCCGTGGACCCGACTCTAGTCAGCTTGAAGGGACGCAGGACGTAGCACTCGGCCCTGATCCCGTGGCTGGATTGGGACGTCGTTGAGCCACGGGTCGGAGTGAGTGGCTGTCCCATGACTCCTGGCTGCATCCGGGTGGACGCCCCTGACCCGATGGCTCCTGGCAGCGTCCAGGCACTCAGATGACCACAGCACCTTGTGTCCCGCTGCCTCATAAATGCTCCTTCCGTGGTCCAACTCCCGGTGAAGACAGCAGGGTCATTATCGATCGCTTATGGGTTGACAGTCAGGGTCACTGAGTTTCTGTGGTCACAGTCAAGGATAACTGGTCTCAAGGTGAGCTAAGACCAACTGTGTCCTCAGGTGAGCGCGTCAGTGAGAATATAGCGCGACAGAGTTCAACAACCGGCCAGTCCTCCTGGCCCTTTACCCCTGGCCTTGGGTATTACTCTTCTGCTCTATAATATTCTTTCATACCACAGATGAATGTGGTCATTCTGCATCTGCCCCCTCCTTCTGACTCATTTCACTCAGCGTGAGACTTCCCTTGTCCATCCATCTATGGGCAAAATTGCATCACTTCATTTTTCCTAACATCTAGAGAAGGGACCAGTATGACAGCAATAGCTGGAAATGATCACGCCGGACAAGAACTGAGTGTTCAAAGTAGGGAAAGGGATAGTTCCGATAGACTTTCAGTACATGTCTTGCAGACCACAATGCCCAAAAGGAGAGAGAGAGGGGGAGAGAGAGGGAGAGAAAGAGAGGGAGAGAGAGAGAGGGGAAGAGGGAAAGAGAGAGGCAGGCTGGGGGTGGGGGTGATGGGAGGGGACCGGGAGACCCTGGTGCTGGAAAATGTGCCCTAGTGGAGGGATGGGTGTCGGAGCACTGTATGACAGAAACCGAGTCATGAACAGCTTTGTGAGGATCTATCTCACATTGGTTCAGTACAAAAATCTTAGGGAAAAAGTAAAATAAAAATAAAAAATGAAACAGATGGAAAATGTCCCTAACAACAGCCACAACAAAAGAATATAATGTGAGCCCAGAGCTCTGCTCAGCCTCCTCCTGACCCTCAGTCCCCACGGGACCCGCTGTGCCTCTCGCCCCCTTCCTGTGGCAGCCAAAGGGCCCCTGGCTTGTCCCTTGGCTCGGGTCTGGGCCCTGGTGGAGCCACAGGCAGCATTCGGCCGACTTCCCGCAGTGTAGAGCTCGCTCCCACCCTCTGGCCCTCCCTCTGCAGCCTGGTGGGCAGCGTTCAGGTGAGCGCGGACCTGAAGCCCTCGCCCATGCCCAGGGCTCTGGGAGCACACGGGGGTCTGGAGTTCTCTGTGGCCCCTGAGCGGGTCCCTGGCCAGCCCCTGGCCAGCCCCTCCGGCCTCCCTGGCAGACGCACGAGTCTGGGGGATGTGGGTGTGGCACCCGCCACCCAGAGACCCCGTGATGCCACAAGCCCTCCCTCAGCCTCGTGGTGGAGGCATCTGGAACCCCAGAGTGGCACTTGGGCTTGGGCCAGGCCTGCCTATGACCGTCAGGGGTGACCCGATGCCAGGAGGGGCCGAGTCGCAGGTGTGGGTGGTCGGCAGCCTTGGAGAAAGCCAGCGAGCTCGGACCGAAGGCAGACGCAGCAGCAGGCGGACTTCTCCCTGCTCTGTTTTTAACAGAATATTTGGGCATTTGATTATTACAGCCCAGTTATTTCTAAAAATGAGGAACATTTCCGCTGGGCACGGCTAAACGCACAGAGGCACTTTCATTGCCTATGAATATTCAAACCTCATTACTGTCGCAGTTTCTAATGATCAAATTCCCCTGACAGGAGTGTGCAGCGGCTAGAAAGGCAATCCATTTCGGGGCGTGAACACCGTATTCCGGCTCCAAACCCTGGTTCCGGGCAGCAGCAGAGCCTTGGGGGGCGGTGGTTGGGGGCTGGGGGGGGACGGACAGTGTGGGGCACTGCTCCCCCTTCGCGCCCCCACCCAGGTGGGAGGGAGACGCCACACTCAGCCCCCGGCGTGAAGGGGGCAGGGCTGGGGCAGAGCGCACGGGAGGGGGGGCGGGGGGTGAGGGCCCCGGGGACGACGCTGTCTCCAGCCCTGGGTGTCGGACACCACCAACAATCCCCTGCAAGGACAGGCAGACGAACAGACACACACAGGACAGACAGGTGAAGAAACAGATGGACAGAGGGGACAGATGGGCAGACAGGTGGACGGCATCTGCTGTGTGGGCTAGTGGAGGAAGGGTCCGAGAAGGTTGGGGTGCAAGGGTCTGGGCCCCAGGGAGACGGGGCAGGACGAGAAGGGGCCCCTGGGAGCCACCTAGAGCCACCACTGATTTGGTCGTGGGGTCACACCAGCAGGGCTCAGGGTCACTCCTGGCTGTGCTTGGGGGACCATGTGGTGCTGGGACTCGAACCCTTGTGATTGTTGAGATGGGAAAGCCATCCCCCACCATACACACACATACATATACACTCACACACACTCATGCACGCACACACATATGTGCACACACACATACACGTGTACACACTCACACACGTGTACACATACACTCACCCACATATGCTCACACACATGCACTCACACGCACACAAACGCACACACATGCCCACACTCACACACGTGCACATACACTCACATGTGCGCACACACACGTACACACACACACACGGGGCCGAGTTCACACACAACAGAATAAATGCCCAGAGGAAGGGAACTCGCGTATCTCGACACACCCCGCAGCACAGAGAGGATTCGGCCAGTCTCACGCCCTCTGCCCGGGGACCCCGACTGGTCCGAGACATGTGCTGTGCAGGCACCTGGGGGCGTCTGCCTGCCAAGCCCACAGGACCTGTGTTCTGTGGACACTCGGCCCCCCTGACGGGAGGAGGAGGCTTGGAGATGCGGGAAGGCAGGGGTGCAAGGGCACGTGAGGTGTCGTCCACCTCCTCTCAGGGCCCCGGGCCGCCTCGGCGTCCACTCCTTGGCGGGAAGGAGGGGCTCTGGGCGGGAAACAGAGACCACCGGCCGGCGCCTGGCTTAGCACGAGCGGGGCCGGGGCCGGCAGGGACACTTCTGGTCTGCACTCGAGAGCCGGGGAGCGCGGGAGAATGAGGCGAGTCGGCCCAGCTCACTCCCCGCCAGGACAGCCGCGATGAGCTGGACACCCCACCTCCTGGATGCACTCCTGAGTGCGATCAGTGGCCAGCGGTCAGGGGTGAGTCCTCGTCGGCGTCCCGACCGTCCTCGGCTGCACAGGGCACGCCCGCTCCCTACCCGGAGTGTGGACCGAGGGCGGGAGCTGGAGCCAGCTGGTGAAACACGCCTGGCCTGTGGAGGCCTCGGGCTGCACCCACGTTCCCACCCAGAGGCGGCGTCAGCGGGCAGAGCCGGGCCTGGCACACACGGAGGCCACAGTCAGGCCGCCTGCAAGGAAAGCTCAGCCCACTGACCCTTCCCGGGACCAGGACCCACGCTCTGTGTCTCACACAGACACTAACGCAGACACGCGTGGACAGGGCCAGACCAGAGGGGCGGGGGGTGGGAGGCCCACATCCTCAGGGTGCTTCCCACGGGGGCTGTGGGCGGCAGGTGGGGGACAGGAGTGGGCGGCGGGAGACCAAGGTACTGCTGTGTCCTGGCCCAGCACAGTGGACGGGCAGGGCCCATGGTGGCACTTAGCTGCCAGCCGCTGTCCCCCACAGATGTGGGTGGACAGTGGCCCCGAGGACCGTCCTCCTCTGGCCTGGAGCCCGTGTGGGCCTCCATCACTCCCTGTGGTCCTGTGTGGGGACAGTCCCCCTGGGACAGCACCTGACCCTGTGCGTCCTTGCACCTGCCCCGCTGCTCGGTGGCCCTCACTGCCCATGGTCACTCCTGCCCTCACCGTCCCCTGCCGGACACAGCTCTGGGCTCTGGCTCTGCAGCTCCATGGGGGGTGGCGGGGGGCTCTGGCACCCGGGACACATTCTAGAGGCTTCTGGCCATCACACGTGAGCCTGGGCTGGGCTGCTCCTGGGGAGGACTATCCACGCAGCCCCGAGTCCCCCTCCCCGCCCCTCACGTCCCGTCTGAGCTCCCAGCCCCTCATACCCTCCAGCTGCCCCAGAGAATTCCTGGCCAGCGCTCGCCTCTGCTGGTACCGGAGAATATGGGGGTGACACGGCCCTGCAGTCCCCTCTGCCAGCCTCATCCTGCAGAGGTGGAGCGGGCGGGGTCCAGAGCCGGGCGCTGCAGAGACCAAGGGCTGCGGGCGCATGTGGCCCCAACACTCCCGCCTCGCCTGAGGATGCTGTGGACGCCCAGATGACTCGGCCGACGTGGCGTTCTCACACGCAGTGTAGCCTTTGGCCCTCCGGGCCACAGCTCTGTGGTGCCCGCCCCCCTCCCCTGCCCCCCGCCCCTGCCCGCCCCCCTCCCCTGGCACCCCCGCCCTCTGCACCACGGTGCTGTCCCCCTCCTAGGGGCCGGGGCTGTGGGTGGGCTCAGGAAGAGAAGATCAGGGCCAGGCCTCCATGCGTTTATGGGCGTGGACGTTTACGCCCCGGCAGGGGGCGTCCAGGGGCCAGGCGGGGGCCCGCCCTGCCCACCCTGGCACGGGGGACAGGAGCTAGCACCTACTGCAGCAGCAGGACCAGCAGGCTGGGGGTCAGGGGGTGCTGGAAGGAGAACGGAGGGCGCCGGGCGGAGACGGGCTCGGCGCCATTGGGGCAGTCCTTGGTGGTCTTCTCCTCGTACTCGGCCTCCGCCGTGGGGTCATCCTTGTAGTAGTCACTCTCAGGCATGGGCTCGGGCTCCGACGCCACCAGCGCCGGCGCCGGCTCCGGCCTGGGCATCAGCTTGCGGTGCGACCCCTGCATCAGCTCTGTCCTGCGGGGGAGTGGACATGGGCAGCATGAGCAGGCCAGGCCCCAAGCCCTCTGGCCACCCCACAGCACAGCCGTGAGCCGAGACCCCGCCCCTGCTGACACGCAGGACCATCAGTGGGAGCCTGGGCAGGCCCTCCCGGCCCCCAGGATCAGGCCCTCAGACCCCCATGCTATACTTGGGGACCTGCGGTCACTCCCGGCCACTCCTGAGCGCTATGGCATGGGGCACAAGTCCTGTGGGCGGGAGACCAAGGCCCCCAGCAGGGCTGCACCCAGTGACCCTGTGGACAGCCCTGGCCTCGTGCAAGGCCCCAGCCATATGCTCCTTGGCCCTCGGCTCAGACTGACATGTCCACGCCCACACTGCCTGGTGCTTATGGGGACTCGGCTGAGCCCTGCTCAGCAGGAATGCTGAGGAAATCTCCTCAGGATGGAGAATTTCCTGTTACTGACCCACAGACACCCAGCAGTGGGTCCCGGGGAAGTTCCAGCTCTCGCTGCTGGCCGTCACTGTGTCATTCCGCTTGGGCACGCCGCCGTCACACCCCACCCAGCATGGCCCCAGGCCGGCCCCCAGCCTCTGCTCCCTGAACAAGCCCCCGCCTGTCTCTCGGTTTCTTCCCTTGTTCTCACACTGAAGCCCACGTTCTCTCCTCGACACGTCTTTCCCCTTGCTCTTCTCCCAGCTTTAAAACATCCTCGTTTCACTAGAATGGAGCCCTCCAGAGGACTCTGACCCAGGGTCCCTGTCCACCCACAAGCCCCACCCCCTGAGCTCGGCAGGGCCAGGCTAAGTGACTTCAGTGGCCCCTGAAGCTTTGCAGGTCACCTACTCACCTCACAGTCTCCTGCAGGCTCCCACACGCCCGTGAGGTCCCTCTTGCCCCCCAGGAAGTGGGTGCTGGGCCCTGAGCGAGGAGGGGCTGGTGCCCAGGGCCATTCCCAACCCCTCGCCCTGCCGAGTCAGGCTGAGGAGGCAAACACTCTCCTCTCCCCCGCCAGGAGCCTGTGGACGGGGGCCCAGCCCCAGGGGCATCTGGACGCCCGAGCCAGGGAGTCAGGCAGGCCGGGCTCCTGTGACCACAGCTGCCGGCCACACGAGGCATCTCATCCTGCTCGGCTCTGCAGGGGACGCTGGTCCACCTGCTGCCCCACCGTCCCCAGAAACGCCAGCAGCAGCGGCTGTGCCCACACCGCCCTGGGGCCCGGCGAGACTTTGGGAGCACCTCGAGGGTCCCAGGGAGGGTCCTGCAAGTCGGGCCTCCTCGTCTGCCCCTGATCCATGCTGGCCCCGTGGCCCTGAGCCTGGCCAGGCCCTGTCTCTGGGGAACCCGCGCCCCAGCCGAGCCCAAGGCAGCGCCTGCACCTGCTAAGCCCCCGGGTGGGGACTGAGCCCGGCTCTGTGGGTGGGGGAGGTGGGCCGGGTGGGGTCTGCGCTGCCACACTGACCGCACTGCCCTATGGACCCCCCTCTCCCCGCCGGCCGAGGTCTCAAAGGCCCTCGCAGGGACACTGGCCCTCTGCAGGGGCTTCCCAGCAGCGCCCCACGGGGGTGGTCCATTGCAGGGGTGCAGGATGGGGCAGGACCCTGCCACTCCCCTTCTCTGCTTCTTGGGGGTCACCCTGGGTCCAGGCAGAGGAGAAACAGGCTCCCGAAGGCCTCTCTGCTGCGGTGGCCGAGGCCTGCGTCCACGCCCCATGGAGGCTGCTTCAGGCCTGGGAGGCGGGTGTGAGTCTGGGGTCACACTCAGTCCTTGCATGCTCAGGATCCGCGCTGTGTACACAGCCACACAACACGCGAGGGCTTCTGCCACAGACGTTCGGCACAGGTCAGAGTGGGGAGTGTGTGTGCATGTGTGTGTTCGTGTGAGTGTGCATGTATGTATGTGTGCACGTGCATGTGTGTGTTTGCGTGTGCGAGTGTGCTCGCCTGCATGTGTACATGTGCGTGCGTGTGTGCGTGTGTGCATGTATGTGTGCATGTACACACATGTGTGCCTGTGTGCCCAGGATGCTGCCTCCCAGCACATGTGGACTCGGGCTGTCCCACAAGTCTCCTAGTCCCAGACCTGTGCCCTGGGCCCTGGACTCCTGGGAGTCGAGGCCGAGGCCCACGGCTGTGCCCTTGGCTGAGCCCGAGCTGGGGTCCTTCCTTCCTGGGTCATCGTGAGCCCTATGGTCTCTCACCCTGCGACACTGACCAGCCCCCAGGGAGTTGGCAGGTGGGTGCCAGGCTTGCAGGACTGAGAGAAGCTCCTTGAGGAAGTGAATTTAAGTCTCGCGGTGACTAAAATCTCCGGGACCCTCGAGACAGGGCCAGATTGAGTCTCGGCCCTGCCTAAGCTGCCAATAACCTACCCTCACACTGCAGGGCTGACCTTAGGAGGGACAAGCCGGCAGTCTCCAGGCCGAAAGCTCCCAGGGTGGGCGGAACTGTCGGAGGCCCAGCGAGCACACCCACATCCCACACCAGGGATGGCCCAGCGCACAGCCTGCCACCTGTTCAGGAAGAGACGCCGGCTGATGGAGTCACGGGCCTCCTCAGGAGAGGACCAGAAGCTGTCCCGTTCACAGATCCTAGGGCCCCTGGCGTCTCTGCCGCACACACGGCCACCGGACACCTCCAGGTTCCACCGTCCTGACATCCCAGCAGAAACAGAAGGTCAAATGGGGACCAGCCCAGACGCCCACTACGGTCTGTGAACAAAAGCGGCAACACAGAAGCTCCACTAGCAGCAAAGCTCGGGGCATCAAGGACGCCCATCACTGCACTGTGAGATGTCATGCACGTCACAGATTATCTTTCACTGAGCTATTTTTTAAATGATTCCATAAGCCATCTTGTTGTAACAAGCAGTACAAGGTAAATGATTTTGTGTCAGCTGGTGGGGGGTGGGTGGGAGACGGGATGGTGGTAGAGGGGGGGTCACACTGGTGCTGGGATTGGGGCTGGGACACTGAATGCCAGGAACAGTCGTACGGTGAACTGTGTACACCACGTGCTTGCATAAAGTCAAGAACTAAAATATGTGCAACTGGCCCCGTGTGCCAGCCAGACCCACCCTGAGGTCAGCCTCACACGGCACCCAAGCACGCAGCCCAGCTCTGGGGGACAGGTCAGCATGGGGTCAACAGCAATGACCCAAAGAGTTCCTGCCGCCCGTGGGAGGAGGAGGGGCTCCTAGTGGGAAGACGTGCCCCTCTCTCCCCAGGGCTCTCGGTGCCCCCACCGGGAGCAGGTGGGGCCCGCAGGAGCTCGGTGTGGCCGGGGGAGCCAGGCCAGGCTCCTGACACCAGGAGCCCACACTCACACCTGTCCACGAGCCTGAGCTGGAAGACAGGCCTGCCCCTGGCGCCTGAGCCCGCTCCTCTGGAAGAGGGCAGGAAGGGACCCGGAGGAAGAAGCTCACCAGAGTGTGAGCCGGGTTGCGAAGAGTCACAGCCTCCTGGCGGGAAGGGAGACGAGCTTCCTGGGACTCGCTGGGGGTCAGAGCCAGTGGCAAGCACATGCACATGGGTGGCGGCCACGAGGCCCGAGAGACTGGGCACAGCCAACATGAGATGTCCAGCCCCGGATGTCGCAGTCAACCCACCCACCACATGCTAACAGATTCCCAGGCCAGGCCGGGCCCTCGAGGCCCAGGGACTGTCCTGCAGTGGAGCACACGCTCCATGATACATGCCATTCCGTGTAACACGCCGTCAAGATAACACTGGCACGGGCAGGACCTACCCTGGCTGGCACGTGCCACAGCACAGACACGCGGGAGGTGTGCGGGGCTCCATGTGCCCAGGCAGCTGCCCTCAGCATGCACAACTTCCTGCTTCACTGAAAAGACGCTTGTATCTCGGAAACCCGCCCCACCAGCCTCCTCCGACACTGATGCTTGCTTCTTCATCTCCTTTGTCTCCGCAAGTGCGTGTCTTCCTGATCCTAGGGGTCGCTCTGGTTACCCAACCAAAGGGTGTGAGGCACAGGGAAGGGCTGGAGGGAGAGCACACCGCCCTTCACTGGACACGGGAAAGTGGACGCCTCTCAGGAGGCCGCGGTCTCTGGGCTGTCTCCGGGGAGCCAGAGTTGACTCCTGCCAGAGCCATCACCTGCCAAGCACCCCCTGCTCTCTTCCTCAGGAGGAGACCCCGCTCCCCTTTCCTCAGCAGAGCAGGGACTCCTCTCTACCTCAGTCACCGGCCGGAAAGCCGCACCTAATCAGAGAGCTGCCCGCCCACCCGGCCCTCACAGCACAGCCCACCCGAGGCAACATCTCCCTTCAGCGTCTCTGGACACTGCTGAGGGAACTTTCAAAGACAAGATCAGAAAAGAAGTTAGCCACCATCGTTCTGAGATAGCACGATTAGGAATTAATTAATCCCTTTGGGAATGTGTCCCTTTGGGAATTGTGATAGTCATGAAAAGTATATAGTCGTGTTCATCAAACAGTATTTGGGTTTTGGGTTTTGGCCACACCCAGCGGTGCTCAGGGCTCACTCCTGGAGGGACTCCTGGGGACCCTCTGTGGTGCTGGGGATGCAACCCACGTCGGCGGCATGCAAGGCAAGCACCCTGCCCATTGGACTATCTCTCCGGCACCTCAAACAATATATTTTTCTGAGTCCGGTACGGGAGGGGCTGTCTGAGGAAGCAGGGAGATGACCTGATGCATGTGAGATGGACTACAAAGCGACTTCTTTCCCCCCGAGGGTCTACGGCCTATAGCCCCACACATCCCTGAGGGGCAGCGGGAGGCTGTCTGTGAGCTGAGCCGTCCGGCTGGGGCTGGCACGGGGCAGCTGGGGAGACGCAGGGCTGAGTTCCAGGGGCTGCCATGACCTGGGGAGTGGCTGCGTCTCGTGTGCACGCTGAGTCCGGCCTGTGCGTGGGGCCTCCTGCTTCACCGATGATGGGGTGGCCGTCCCTCAGCCCTGGTGGCCACGCCGAGGAGTCCCTGTCCCACATCCGAGCACAGGCCATGACGCAGCTCAGCATGTCAGCAATGTGGCCGCCCACAGCCAGACCCCCCAGCTGGGCCTGCCTGCCTGCCCCACCTGCAGGCTGACCCGGCCACTCTCCTTCCAGCCTCCCCTGCTGCCGGCCAGGAGCCAGGAGCCGAGGAGGCCCTGCCCGGCCAGACCCCCGTCCCTGCGCCCACAAGCCCCTGGCCACAGTCCAAGACCGGGCAGGGCGGTGCCCATTGTCCTCAGGACGGGTTGAGGGGGATTTCCGGGACTCAGGGAAGGCCTGATATGGGCGTGCCCACACGCTCCAGGGGCGGAAAAGGTGCATTGAGGGGAAGGGCTAAAGGGGATGGGAGCAGATGACACCGGCAGAGGTGGGGGGCCCAGGAGCTGCCTGGGACCCACCTTGGGGGTCTCCTCAGGGCACAGAGGCAGGCAGGCGGGGACACCGAGTGTGACAAGCCCAGGGAGAGGCCTGCTCCTGGCTCCACGGCAGGGCGAGTCCCTGGGGGTGTGTGACGGCAGGTGGTCCCTGGGGCCGGGTCTCTGTGTGCCTCCCGCTGGGGAGGGTCAGCGCAGGGGACAGTCTAAGGCCCAGGAGGGGAAGACAGCGCAGGGCAGGACGGGGCAGGGGGCTGGTGAGAGCCGGGACTTGGCAGGGGGCGGGGCTGGCCGGGACTCTCCTGCCACCTCAGCGCCCTCCCGGTCTCTTTGCCTTAAGATGGCACCCACGGGTGCGGCTCAGGGCCTTGCCCTTTCAGGCCTCCCAGTTCAGGAAATGGAGCCCGGCACTCTGAAGCTCGGGTGTGCTTCAACTTCACCCCCTTCCGTGCAGAAGGCGAGGTGTGACAGGTATTTCTGCCACATCTAGAATGACCACAAATGTAATTACACAACAGGCCTCGGCGGTTTTGTGAGAGCCATCTACGTTTTACAAGGCAATGAATCTTAGGGAACGGTCCCTGGGGTATTCATTGATTCATTCACTTATAATAAATGCCTTTAAAGTGCAAATGAAGTAATAGCCGAAGGCAGCCCCCATGCAAGCTGCCAGACCCCTGCAGGACACTTGGCCAAGGAAAAAGCTCTCAGGGTCCCTGGGGCCAGCTGGGCATTGGGTCCTTGGAGAGGTCCAGGCAGTCCCCCCACACAGATTTTCCAGGGCACCTCGGAAGCTGCTGGGGATTGTACTGGGCCTGTCCCAGGTGCTCGTGTCTCAGGAAAGGACCCGAGAGCTCAGGTGGCCGTCGTGCAGTGGGGAGCCCATGCGGCCAGGCCAGCAACTGCCCCGAGCAGCAGCCCCTTTGCTGTGATCCCAGGATCACAAAATATCCTGCAGTCTCCAGCCAGTTTTAAGGACTTTAATTGCTCATGGAAATGCATATAATGTATCATTAATGGTCCCTACATACTTTTTTCTTGAGAAACTGACCCATATTTCCAGCTTCTTTCACTCCAGTTTGATAGAAAGGGATGTAAGAGAGTAAGAGAAACCAAATAGTTTGTCAAACACTAACAGCGGCTGCATCTGTGTAAACAAACAGATTTCACCTTTACTCATTGGGGAAACTCTCTGATGCTTTAAGAATTTTTCATTTTAATTCTCTGAAATTGATTGATTTCTGTTTGGGGAAGAGAGAAGCAAGAATTAAGGACGGCGCAGGAACTGTTGACACTCTCACCACCTCTGGAACCTTCCGCGGAACTGTCGACTCCGCGGAAGGTTTGACTGACTCCGTTCCATTCTTTACTAATAGGATTCATTTTTAACCCTGTATTAGGAGAAATCAAGTATTTTCCCCAAATATCAATTTTTTGTATTAGAAATTAGCATGATAACTGGATTTCAACTGACAAATACACAAAAGTCCCGATACATTGATACATTTGATTTTCCCAACGTACCAAGCGTTGATCTGCAGAGGGAGCCCTTGGCTAAGGACGGCCGGTGCGTCTGTGGGTAAAGATGGCTGGGTTCTAGAGCGTCCCTGGCCTGACTCGTGGCTACATCCGACGCGTCAGGCCAGCTCTGTCTGCGTGGAGAAGCCGCTCTCCGCGTCTCTCCTGCCTGGACACGCACACTTGCCAGCCCCTCACACGCCAGGCGGGCCCCATCTCCACAGGCACAGTCACCCTGTGTGGCCAGGGCCTGCTGCACCTCACCTTCCCGCTCCGGTTCTCGTGTTTTATTTGTTTAATTAATTAATTTATTATTTTTGGGGGGGGTTCGGGTGTACTGGAGCGTCAGCACAGCAGGTAGGGCGTTTGCCTTGCATGCAGCCGACCCGGGTTCAATTCTTCCGTCCCTCTCCGAGAGCCCGGCAAGCTACCGAGAGTATCCCGCCTGCACGGCTGGCAAGTTGCCTGTGGCTTATTCAATATGCTAAAAAACAGTAACAAGTCTCACGATGGAGACGTTTCTGGTGCCCGCTCGAGGAAATCGATGAACAATGGGAGGACAGTGCTACAGTGCTACAGGGTTTTTGGGTCACACCCAGCGATGCTCAGGGGTTATCCATAGCTCTGCACTCAGGAATTACTCCTGTCAGTGCTCAGGGAACCATGTGGGATGCTGGGAATCGAAACCAGGTTGACCGTGTGCAGAGCAAACGCCCTGCCCGCTGTGCTATGGCTCTAGCCCCTGTCTCAGAACTTTGAATCACCTCAAATCACAACCCAGCCAGGAGGGAGCTGAGGGAGCCATGGCCCCAGCACCTCTGGCCATCAGGGAACGTGCAGGGTGAGGCATCTCTCCTGAAGACACCGCCCCGGGCCTCAGCGGGCTGATGAGTCTCCTGTGGGATGTGACGAGGAGGGTCCATCACGTGGCCCCCTGACGCGGCCCCCAGCTCAGGGCTCCCAGGAATCCCAGGTACTCAGCACTGCCCCCTCCCGTGGCCAGGCAGGACGCGTGTGGGGTCTTCCCACGAGCTGCCACAGGCCCCCACTGAGTGTGGACGGCCGTGAGGTGCCCTGGGGGGTCCCTGCTCTCTGCGCCTATGAGGACGGGACCCCAGACCCATGCTGACGGTTCCTCCAGCTTCCTGCCACAGATTCAGGCTGATTCCAGACACTCCAAATCACTGAGAAAAAGTGGTGAAAATGTAAAACTACACCAATAAAATTAAGCTCACATCTAAACTGAGAAGTAACTGGTATTTAAATTAGGAAGTAGGATTCTTGTTTGGTTGGTTGGTTCCGTTGGGGGGCGACACTCGGCGAGCTCCGAGCTTAGTCCTGGCCCTGACTCAGGGGTTCTCAGAGCTTAGTCCCATCTCTGACTCAGGGGTCCCTCCTGGGGGTGCTCAGAGCTTAGTCCCAGCCCTAACTCAGGGGTCCCACCTGGGTGCTCAGAGCTTAGTCCAAGTCCTGACTCAGGGTGCCCTCCTGGGTGCTCAGAGCTTAGTCCCAGCCCTGACTCAAGGGTCCTTCCAGGGGATGCTCAGAGCTTAGTCCCGGACCTGACTTAGGGGTCCTTCCTGGAGGTGCTCTGAGCTTAGTCCCGGCCTTGACCAGGAGTCTTCCTGGGAGTGCTTAGAACTTAGTCCCAGCCCTGACTCAGGGGTCCTTCCTGGGTGCTCAGAGCTTAGTCCCAGAAATGACTCAGGGCTCTCTCCTGGGTGCTTCGAACTTAGTCCCGGACCTGACTCAGGGGTCCTTCTTGGGGGTGCTCAGAGCTTAGTCCCGGTCCTGACTGGGGGGGTCCCAACTGGGTGCTCAGAGCTTAGTCCTGGCCCTGACTCAGGAGTCCCTCCTGGGGGTGCTCAGAGCTTAGTCCCAGCCGTGACTCAGGGGTCCCTCCTGGGTGCTCAGATCTTAGTACCGCCCTGACTCAGGGGTCCTAACTGGGTGCTCAGAGCTTAGTTCCGGCCGTGACTCAGGGTTCCTTCCAGGGGGTGCTCAGAGCTTAGTCCAGGACCTGACTCAGGGGTCCTTCCTGGGGGTGCTCTGAGCTTAGTCCTGGCCCTGACTCAAGAGTCCCTCCTGGGTGCTCAGAGCTTAGTCCCAGACCTGACTCAGGAGTCTTCCTGGGGGGTGCTCAGAGCTTAGTGCCAGCCCTTACTCAGGAGTCCCAACTGGGTGCTCAGAGCTTAGTTCCGGCCCTGACTCAGGGGTCCCTCCTGGGATTGTCTGGGGACTGAGCCTGGGTCGCCTGCAGGCAAGGCAGCCCCCTCTCTGATGTGCTATTGCTCTGAGACCCTAGAACAGGTTTTTAATTTTACATTTTAACAGAAAGAAATTGCTGGAAAAAAAAAGAAATTGCTGAAAAAATTAAAAAAATTTTTTTGTTCTCTTTATTCCAAATGCTTTATAGTGCACTTATGAAGAACCAGGACATTCTCTTGTTTATTTAAAAAATCATAGTGCAAATGTGGCCTTTTAAAGTGCAGATGTCAGTGATAAGGAGTGTCTGATTTAGGACTTATCAGTCGAGCCGAACAGGAAGCTGACAGGTCCTCTTTGGCTCACACCGGGCTGCAGATCACTCACTCAGAGTCAGCTGCTGACAGAGAAGGAAGAGGAGCCTGGGCCGGCTGTAGCCAACCACCCCCACCCCTCCGCCCAGCTCAGCGGGAGCTCTCGGTGGGATTCCGTGCATGGCTCTTCAGTGGCTCCTTGCCGTGAAAGGCTGCCGTGACCGCACTGCGGGCCTGGCCCGTCTGTGGCTCTGGCTGTTGAATCCGCATCTAAGAGATGTTGCAAAGTCCACAGAACCATAAAGTACGGAGACCAGAGCCTCACACGGGGGATCGGGGAGACCAGGCGCCTCTCAGAGGGGGACACGGGGAGACCAGGAGTGTCACAGAGGGAATACTGAGAAACCAAAATCCGTCCCAGGAAGAGGGGAACTGAGACCAAGCATGGAATAGAGAGGGGGATACGGGAGACCAGGAGCCTCTCGGAGGGGACACGGGGAGACCAGGCGTGTCACAGGGTGGCGCTGAGGGACCAGAGTTCACCTGGGAGTCCCTGGTGGGTTGGCTGTCCCCTCCCCCACATGCCCCGGGGGGCTCTGTGCCCCCAGGCCTTGCTCCTTGCTCCTGTGGGGCTGGCCCCTGCAGCATCCCTGATTGCTGCCGCTGCTCCCCACAAGGGACGGCCAGGCACGGGGCCGAGTGTCCCTGAGGTGAGTCCCATCTGCTCACACAGTCCTGCACAGGTGACCTCCTTGGCGTCCACCCCTGCCCACCGTGCAGGAGACAGGGCTCCTTCCAGCACTGAACCTCGCCCGATGGACACACACCACAGCCCTCGGGAGAGCCAGGTGACGCCACTGACAAGCCCCGCTGACAGGAAGCGCACCCAGAACTGGCCCAGGGACTGGCCCGGCCCTGCTCCCAGGGGACGCCCTTCAGTTCTGTCGGTGCCCGGAAGGTCTTGCATTGTAACGGCCTCTGGAGAGCCACGCTGGCAGCCAGACCCCCGACAGCAAGGAGGGAGCCAGAGGGGCAAATCCCACAGGCTCTGCCCTGCTGCCCCGTGGGGACTTCATCAACCCTGTCGGGCTCTCACAGCCAGCACATCCCAGGTGCCCCTGGAGCACGGCAGCCAGCCGGCGAGGTACTCTGTTCCCAGTGCTCCGAGGGCCTTTGGACGTGACCCCTCCTCCTTGAGCGGGAGCTTGATTTACAGCCTCCACCCGCGTCTGCCACGTGGGGCAGGGCCGCGCTGTGCTTAAGGGGCTCTGGGATTAAGTCGCTGTGGAAGGGGACAGTGTGAGGCATCGCTGTTTACAAAGCAGTGTCGGCCGCCAAGCACCGGTTCCTACTGGTCCCCGGGAAGACCCCGCGTCTCTCTGCTCCTCCTGCTCCCGCTTGCTCTTAACGTTCCGTTCATTTTGACTTTCAACTCACAACCCTTTTTGGTGAAATTCTCTCTGAAAACTTACTGCCTTGTGTTTTTCCCAAAGGTAGAGAAAGCGTTTTCAAGGGGAGAGAATTTGAATGAAGCAGCTCTCTGGCTGAGAAGACGGTGGTCTTGTTTAATAAGCGTCTTTCTTTGGGGAGCCTTGCTGCTCTTTACCATGTGAGGAGGGGACGAGAATTAATGCAGGTGCACCCAGCACACGGACGCAGGGGCTGAGGGTCACGCCAGAGGGAAAGGTGGCAACGGGACTGGAGAGGGCATCTCTGCGGTCAGTGACGGCAGGTGTGGCCAGTCTTCACACTGGCCAGCGCACAGCGAGTAGAGGACCGCAGAGTCCCCGAGTGCCCGTCCAGTCCGGCTTTGCGGGGCGCCATGAGTTGGCCTGTGTGTGCTCAGACCGTGCTCACGGGCCGCCTCTCCTCACTGAGGTCTGGCCGTGCTTGAGGGGCCACTAGACTCGGCAGCGGGGGACATGAGGTGGGGGGAGCAGGCGGGGACTTGTCCCAGGAGAAGGGCCAAGGATTAGGGCCAGGACCTGTGATAAGGAGCTGCAGAAGGAGGGCACTGGCTGTGACTGAGGTGATGTGATTGTTACAGTCACGTGTGGCCAGTCAGACTGCAGGAAAGTGAGGGACCGGGGTCAGGAAGCGAGGTTCGGTGATGTAAGAGCAGAAGCCCCTCCCCAGCCACGGGCCAGCTCAAGGCCAGCGCTTCCCACATAGCTAACGTCTCTGAATCTTCATTTAATTCCTCACGTGACTTCCTGGCGCCGAGACTTATTTCCATTTATTAAAAAATCTGTGGCTCCCACTCATGTTGAGATTAATCAGCAGTGAGACGACTAATGAAATATTGAAAGACAACCATCCATTTTGTCATAGGGGAGGCAGTATGATACAATACAATGCAGTAAAATGTTGTTACTTTAAGATTACATATAAGAACATGCCGGTGTGCTTTTGAGCTTGTAGTTATGTATGTCACTGCCACTGTGCTCCCGTTGTTCATCGATTTGCTCGAGCAGGCCCAGTAACGTCTCCATCGTGATACTTTGTTGTTACTGTGTTTGGCATATCGAATACAACAAGGGGAGCTTGCCAGGCTCTGCCGTGCAGGCAAGATCCTCTTGATAGCTTGCCGGGCTCTCCGAGAGGGGCGGAGGAATCGAACTCGGGTCGGCCATGTTGGCTGCGTGCAAGGAAAACACCCGACCCGCTGTGCTATCGCTCCAGCCCATTATGTACGTAACGTAGGTAATTCTGCCGGCCCTGCCTGCTGCTCCTCCCTCGCAGGTGAGGTGCCTGCTGACGGGATGGGCCTGGCGTGAACAGGGGGAGCAGGGCCACAACCTCCACCCCTGCCCTGCAGTACAGTCGGGGTGCACACCTCAGCTCAGGACTCGGGCACAAGACAGGCCACTCGACCCCCTGGGTGCTGCTCTCAGTTCTTCCTGCTGAGAAGCCGGAGAGTGACCTCAGCTTAGTCACTCAGTGGCTTTTGGAGAGTAACCACAAGACTCACCCCAGCACAGCAAGAACGTCACAAACCAACGGGAAAACACAGAGAAGCCACAGGCTCAAGGAGCCAAAACAACACCCCCGAAGACACAAACACCGCTAAGTCCTCAGACGTGCCTCTGACGAGGATGTTCAAGGAGTTGAGGGAAACAGCAGCACAGGGAGTCGGCCAAGCACGAGGAAGGTTGAGAGTCAAAGTGAAAACGTCACGGCAGGCAGAGAGGACAGAAACGAAGAACACAGTAGGTGACATAAAGAAATCAGCAGCGCTGTGAGCAGCAGGAAACAGAAGCTGTGCTTTAAAATTAAATCCAAATCCCCACGGGTTAATTAAAAAACAAATAAATAAAAAACACCACACAGCCACACTGTCGAATCTCAGCTTCCCTATTGTGGATACAAGAGTCATGAAATTTCTTTCTCTGAGTTGCTGGGGTGGAAGGATTTATGGACAGGTGAGTCGGTCCCCCCGACTCCTGTGTTCGTGCAGGTATGCTACTGGCGTGCTCAGCCTCCTGGGTCTGACCTTCAGGACGCTTCTGTATCCAAATCACGTAAATGGATGCAGTCACAGACCAGTGAAGGGCTCCATACAGTGTAGCCACGACACAGAGCTCCACAGAGGACAAAGCCCCCTACGCGGGATCAGGGCATGAGTTCACCGTGAGGTGGACGACCGCCCCGGACACGGGCTCAGGGCATGGGTCACTCACCGTGAGGTGGACGAATGCCCCAAACATAGGGCCGGGGTCACTCACCGTGAGGTGCCAGGCAGCAGGGACAGGAGGGTGAAGCAGAGGATGCCGGAGGCCACCATGGGGCAGGCTCCGAAGCAGAGACGGTGGCCGCCGCGAGCGCGGGAGCCCCTGTCAGGCTGTCCGGGGAACGTGTCCCAGAGCCACGGGAACCGGTCATGGAAGGACGGTCGGCTCCTGACAGTGGAGCCCAGCAGAATCCAGGAACTCAGAATTCAGACTCTGGGGACAAAGCAGGTTCCGGGTGGAGCCCGGACGGACACTGACCAGCCCCAGGCAGCTCAGGAGAGCGACTGGCCCTTATTCCGTCCACACCTGCTGCAGGCCTGTGTGTCCCAGTGCCCAGTGGGGAAGCGGGTCTCGCGCGCACCAGAGGCGGCAGCATTGGTCCTCAGGTGCCTCACAGAGCTCTGAGGTGCAGGAACTTGCCGCCTGACGCCGGCCTCCAGGCGTCACGCCACGGGTCTCCCTCACACACGGCCCAGCACACACTCCCGGCAGCTCGGGCCCCTCCTGCTGATTCACCCCCACCCCCAGGGAGCTGCTCCCGGCCCAGCGCGGCTGCAGTCAGGGTCTCCACTGGTCAGCAATACTGGACAGCACGACAGGGGCCACGCAGAGTCCAGGGCCTGGGGCACCCAAGGAGGGCCAAGTTTCTGGGACGCCACGACAGGCCCCAGCAGGGGTGTGGACGGTGGGAGTCCACTGCACCCAGAGGCCCACGGCCGAGAGGCGGGCGACCAGGGCAGCAGTAGAGGCCCTGACCCACTCTCCCCCGCCCTCTCTGGGACTTCAAGCTCCTTCTCAGTCCCCAGCCCAAATTACCTGTGGCCCCAGGCCAGCAGGGACACGTTAGACTCATCCTAACTTCTGGGTCCAGAGCAGGCAAAGGGCTCACAGCTGAGGGACAGAAGCTGCAACTTGACAGTCCCCACAGGTACCTCACTTTTCTCACCTGTGCCGGAAATCTCAGGGCCGCCCCAAACTGGGGTCAGAGTTCATCCAGGGTGCCCCTCCTCAAGGGGCCACTTCACATCAGCACCAGGACCCAGGACTTTTTTCTCATCGGTAATTTTCTAACTGCTGTGTAAATTATAGCCTAACTCTACACACACAGACACAGACACACACACACACACACACACACACACACACCCCTAGTATCTAAAGAATTGTTCTAAAAACGGCTTGTAGTGGAGAGTTACCCTCCTTCTAATCTATTATTATGCCATAAAAACTTTGTCAGATAGCCTTAAAGATATTAAACCCCAAAGTGAAAACATTTGTGATAAAATCTTTTCTTTTGTAAGCATACTATCATATGAGAACTATAAATTTATATTTTCATAGGCCGTATTAAAGATTGAGAAATTACATGAAGGGTGGAATGACATTGAGGAACTATTAAAAATTATGTTGAAAATGAATATTCCGCTAGTTTCCATTTTTCTTTTATCACAAAAATTGGCATTTGTCACATTAATTACTGTTTTTCACTACGTGCTCTCAAATACTAATCACAGAACTACTGCCTGAACTTTGTCTTGTTCTCTCATTACTTGAAAATGATCACTCTGCCATTAATTTCTCTCTCTGGCATATGGCAGCACTAATTATTTTACTCAATGCCGAATAATTCACGCACTGGGATAGGACCGAATCGAATCGCCCTCGCCAAGCCTCAGCACTTCATCCTGCAACTGTCGATGTTCAGACGCTTCATTATCACATGAATCCCGAGATCCAACACGTCCAGGGCAGAGGGGAGACTGACCCGAGCGTTGCGAATCAGCTTCTGGGAAACTCAAAGTTCAGCAATTTGCTCCTTTGCCCAAAACAAGCTCCTTGCTTCCCCATTAGACTCAGACTGTCTTAACATTCCGTCCAGTGACTAATGAAGGTGTCTTCGGAGCAGTCCCTGACCGTGGCAAGGCCAGAACCCTCATTTGGAACAGAAACCAGAGGCCGCTGTGAGCCGGGCTGCGCCGTGAACTCAGAAGTCAATGCCAGCTAATGAGATGAGGGCGAGCCACAGAAGATCGATGGCACCGGAGTCAGCCCAGCTCCGTCTCATCAATAACCAGAATCCTGCCTGCAGCACTGGACGGGGACCGACTCGCATGTGGGATCTCTGTGGAGGCCCCTGGGCTGGGCATGGGTGCCCACTCACAGTAGCACCTCTGCACAGCCCTGCCAAAGCACACGCAGCGCCCCAGGGAGCCCACAGTGCCTGGGCAGCCCCACAGGTGCCCACAGGTCTGCGGCAGCTCCTGCCTTGGGCCTCATTCTCACTTGTGGAGAGGGCCAGACCACACTCTGCACTGCCCTGACGATGACCGGGACAAGCAGTCTCTCAGACTGCTGCCCTCTCTGGGTGAGTTGAGTCCACGGAACTGTCCCTGGGGCCCAGCCTCAGGCCTGTAGGCCACAGGTGCCATGGGGTGGACGGTGAGTGCCCCGGCAGCCGCAGTGTTGGACGCCCCGGCCTGGCTCCCACCCTCCCTTCCCCAAGGCTAGACGGCAGGGCTAGGGGCGCCCTTCCTCACGGCCAGAGGGTGGGGTGCCCTCTCTCCCTGCACCCTGAGCCGTGCAGCAAACACCTCGAACCGAAGGAACGGGACCCGTCTCAGCTGAACAGCATTTAAATTCCAAGTGCCGGTCCCTGTTTATGCCATTTCAGTCAGTCTTGGCAGCAGCATAATCAGAGGGAGAAGATTCTCTCAATCACAGCTCCGGAAAGATGAGGCGCTCTGTCCCCTTCTCGTGAGACCTGCGCCGGCTGCTTCGTTTCACTGCTGCGTTTCTGGCTGTTTTAACTGTTTCCCAAACGTCCTGGAAAGTGTTCTGCAGTGTCCTGGGGGAGAGTCTACTCTAATTGCGTTTTTAGGTTACTGCACACACGGATGCTGAGTTGGATTCTGAGTTAATGTCTCTGCCTATTAGTAAGCTTCCCTGGAAGTCTGAACTAATTTGTTATTATACGTTGTTTAAATAATCCCACGACAACAATAGAGCCGTTCGTATGTCTAGCTATGATTATTTATTCATAACCAGTGCCCATCATGTTTGAGTCGGTGTTAGAACAACAGTAACTAACTCAATGCTAAATCACAGTGTAAAAATAATTCCATCCTAACTCAGTGCTAGATCACAGTGTAAGAATAACTCAGTCACTTACTCTTGCTAGATCACAGTGCCAATCCCACTGCTGCTGGCCGCTTCCACTGGAACACGTCTTCCAGAAATTTCCACTAATTCAGCATAATGTGAGTAAAGCCAAGCTAATAATATACACAGAATTATGTGAGTTCTAATGGGAGTGACAGGACTTCCAATTAGACGCATGTGATTAAAATGCAACCGTGAGACTTCATAGGCTCCCGGGGTTGGAATTTTCTCAACCTCTTAGGCACAAAAACTTTCCCTCCCCCGAATTAATCCACATAATGTGATACAATCTGATGGTATGATTCATTCAGCTTGTCAGAAGGTGATCTAACACAGTGTCATAGTGTAGTAGATTATCACTCTACAGTAGGGTACGACGACACTACTTTGTCTCGCTAAAATACGCTGATTTATTATTTCCTCTAGTACAATATGATGAAGCAGCATCATTTAGTACCACACAATGTTATATAACACCATCAAGCAGCAGATGATATATACAGGTTCACAATATAGAATGATGGAATACAGTATCGTTTGGCACTGGGTGATGCAATACAGCATCATCCGATGTGGTAGTCTGTGACTGAGCATGGTCTGGTGTAAACAGCACATCTGGCATCACGTGACACGAGAGGAACATCCAGCACTGCAGGTAATGTAGCAGTGTGAAGGACCAGAGGGCGTGATGCTGGCAGGCCATGCAGCACTCCGCGCAATGCAGCAGTTTATGGTACCGCCTGGCACCATCTGACGTAACAAGACAGCATGCAGCACTGTGTGATGTGATGCGGAATCATGTCCACAGGACGTGAAGTCGCATGACCATCTAGGAACATCTGCTGTGATAATGCAGCGGCATCCAGCACCCGTGTAAGTACAGCATCGTCTGACACCACACGAGGGCACGTGGAGCCAGCTAGCCCCTGTGATGTCGAAGCAGAGCCCTGCAGCACTGCAGAGCCCCTCCAGGGCCCTGCGCCCCCACAACATTAAACAGCAGGAGGGTCTAGCCTGCTGATGAGTCTGCGGCAGGAAGCCCCCTGCAGAAGCACGGACACGGGTCCTGTCCATCCTTCACTCTAGCTGAGACCACCGGACAGTGGGGAACCAGAATCCACAGAAATGACAAGAAAAAAATGTTTTTCTAGGTTCTAGCACAAAGATGGACAACAGGCTGATGGGCTGCTGGGAGGACCTGGTGTGTCCGGGAACTGCCTGAGGACAGGGGGAAGTTGGGTGGGCCAGTCTCAGAGCAGCACTGGCGGGGGGAGTGGCATGCAGTGCCAGGGATGCGGCGAGTGAGGGGTCTGCATACGCAAGGCTGTATTCGAGCCCCTGAAAGGAACCCAGGAGGTGATCGTGATCCCTTTTCTAGATCTTAGCAGGCCACTGCCCTGAGAGGCCACAGCTGCATCCCAGTGCCACCACCCGCCGCGCCTCAGAGGTGTGCAGTCTCCAGACATCGCTAGAAACACAGAGCCAAGTCACAGACTTCAGGATTCTGGACGGCTTCCGAAACCTCTCTTTGTCCTGAGGAGACTAGTCTTCCATGCATTCTTGATCTTTCTATTTCACCTTAATAAAGTCAAAAGCCTTCTTGGCCTGGCATTCCTGGGCTTGGTCAAGGAGTCGAGTGAAAGCCGTCAGAGCATGAGGAAAGACAGCCTGCTCTGGGCCTTTAACGTGTTTGCAGATGCCCGTCACGGGAAGCCTGCCTGGCCCAGCGGCCACAGCTCTATGGGTATGAGTGCTGGTGCAGCTGCACGCAGAGGTCAGCCCTGGCCGCTCTGCTCTTCAAGGCTGGGAACACAGTAGGGTGCGTGACCTCCGAGCACTGCATGGGGCCTCGGTGAGTGACCCTGTGAGCATCTCAGCTGAGCGCATGAACAAACGGTTTCAGCCATCACCCGAGGTTCGGTCACAACAGAGCCCAGTGTGCAAAATCAAATTTCAAGTGAAAATAACCTTATTTCTATCCCTCTCTTTCTGACTCATTTTGCTTAACATGATACTTTCCATGTAGTACCTCATGGTGTCTCACTAAGAAAAATAAAAAAGAAAAAAGTAAATAACCTTATTGTACCACTGAACTGCCGTGTCTTTTTCCAAAAGGCAAATGGCTACCTTTGCATGCTTTTATGCCTGGAATCGCTGTTTGATTATTCACGGTTATTCTCTCAGCGAAGCACAGCGGTAGGGCGTTTGCCTTGCACGCAGCCAACATGGCCGACCCGAGTTCGATTCCTCCGCTCCTCTCGG
>JAOXYA010010100.1:0-42930 GCA_028565675.1 Sorex palustris | reverse complement strand
AACTGAAACCCAAGCACAAAAATTTGTAAGTCTATAACTGTACCTCATGGTGTTTCACTAATAAAAAAAATTTTAAATAATAAAAAAATTAAATTAAATTAAAAGAAAAGATTGGGGGCTGAGGAGTGGAGACAGCAAATCAAGTCACAGCCACTTAAGTCAACCGTGGTACACTCTCATGAACTGCAACAAGCCACATGGTATTAGCTAGAAGAATTGCGAACCAATCATCCAGGTGCCCCACATAAGACAGGATCTTGACAGGGAAACCAAAATTTCTTTCCAATAGTAGATAATAATATGCATCTACACCAGAGAGTGGAGCCACATACCGTCCCGCACCAGCACTCCCCTGATGCTATCACCACGTTGAGGATGAGAAAACAGAGGCTCTGAGGTGCTGAGCAACTTTGCAAGATCGTGGAACCTGGGGACTGGAGGGGTGGTGGACAGAAGCAAGACAAAAATCAAAGTTCATGCAACCACTAAGCGCACTATATCCAGTGCTTGTCGAAGTGGACCCAGGGGATCGCCAGCACTACTGACCAGGGACCCTTGCTAAAGCTGTAGATGGATGCAGTCCCACGCACCACCCCGACCCCACCTGATAAATAACAGTCCCCACAGGTGGAGCCCAGATATCGTACTCTGAAACACCCCAGGTTGTTCATTCTTTCATATGTATACCAGCGCCTGAATTGTGTGTGCGCTGCTCCATAAGCATGCCAGCACTCAACCACGTTCACATCAGTGTTGAACATCACTCAAGGCAGCCACATGTCACTCGTTCTTGAGTTTCCTGAGCTCGAGGGCCAGAAAGACAGGGATGCAGGTCTCAAAGTCTATTCTAGCATTTCAAAGACCAGTTGAAATTGTACACTTTCCTCCAAAAGATAAACTGAGGATCTAACTGAAACGTCTTGGGAAGTGGGACAGTTTAACTATAGTGTAAGGGGGAAAACGTCTCCAACATCATACTGAAATAGGGAATAATAGGTGACGACGCCAAGCAGGCCATGCTGCTCACAGATCTAAGCACTGAGTGTCTGGACTCGCCTCCAGGACTCACTGCAGACCAGCAGAGTCTGAGCTTCGTGCTACGTTGGGAGACGATGCAGTTTACAAGATGGATCCATGACCTTATTTTTTGGACTGAATTCTTAGCCTGTCTCAAACATCCAAGGTACTTTAACAAAGGGACAAAATTTTTCAAACACCAAGTGATGGCAAAATAAATATGCAGGGTCCAGACAGTGTGTTAAAATTTTAAGTAAAACTCACAATTAATTAATTACTTGGAAGGAATCCGTGCATTTGATGTGCTAGTGCCCAAGTTTCAATACCTGTAGACACAACGCAATTAATTCACGAGTTAATTCACTAAGTTTAAAAACTAAGAGAGGGGGAAATAGTTTTTAGTTTTTGAAGACTTCTTGACTTCATTTTATAGTACTTTGGCATGGGTTGTATTTATTTCCAGAATGGCATTTTTGCTTCTCTTGGCAAGTTTCACTGTGAGTTTTTTAATTATGAAGCAAAATGGCCTTTCTCCACCATGCCTTACAGGATAATTTTTAAACTTTATGTGAGTATTATGTCAAAAAGTGAATCTACTGAGAAAGTAATTGGCCTTTCTGAGCCAATTTTCCCAGTTTTTTTAATCATCTTTATAAAAAAATTATACTCAGGAAAAAATGAAAATATATACTTATGAAAAAATGAAAAAGGCCAGGGAGATAACTCAGGGGGCCAGGGGAGTGTGCCTGCATAGGTACTAGTTTGATAGCTAGTACCAAAATTAGCCTTGGAGCACCACCAGGTGTGGTCCAAGTGGCCCCAAACACCATTCAGCCCGTTTAGCCTGCCCTGATTCACTGAACATCACTGGGATAGACCCCAAACACTGCTCGGAAGCCACCTCCCCTACCCCCCCAAACACACATACACATACACATACACACACAAAATATATATATAGAATATATATATATATAAACAGTATGCATTTTCACCAAAATAATTTTTAAAACCCTTTAATCTACATTAATTAATTCAAGCGGTACCCTATAAGAAAATTAACTGGAGCTTGAGACTTAAATTCAGAAATAAGAACTGAGAAAAATGATATGGGGAAGAGGAAAGGCTGTGAAGAAGCCAAAGAGGAAGGATGAATCAAAAACCAAATAAATGGTGGGGGAATAAATAACAACAGAGAGAAAAAGAAGAGTGCGGCAGTTTCAAAAACGACTAGCAAAAAAAAAAAAAAAGTCCTGATCTGCAGTCCACTTAAGCCAAGGGTTCAGATTACTATCATTTTCTATTAGCTCTTGCTGGAAAAACTAATTAGCTAGTTAGCTCTGAATCTCTCACACCTCCATGCTCGAAACAGCATGGGAGGACCCGGGAAACAAGGCAGTGCCAAGACTCTGGGATCCAATTTCCACCTCCTGCCACAGTTTTAAGAACTGTCAAGGTGTTTGCAGAGCAGATGGTGCAAACGGGCAGCCCACACGGCCCAATCTAATCTATATGTTTGGTACTCGGGAATTTTTGAAATTTCTGAGCATGATGTCAACACCTAAAAATCAGGAGGTTTCACATAACGAGGACTTTGAGACTGGACGGCAAGGGGTAGGAAGGAAGTTGGCCCAAGGCAGGAGCAACTGGCCCACAGTCTACCTAGCTGATCAGGCCCTGTACAAGTTCCTTCTACTACAGGGCTGTCCACAGCTAGACTTCAAATTCTGCGGCACATGTGCCCTTCTACAGACATCCAAATGTCCTACACAATGTGGGAGGCAGGGATGGGGGATACCGGGGGAGGGAGGGGGAAGGGGGGTGGGGGTGCAGGGTAAGGATAAAGCCTCACAGTCTGGGACTTCCGTGGGGCTGAGAACCTCCACCCAACCTGTTCATCCTATCCATTCCCAGCCCACACTCCGAAATACTGACCCCACCCAGTTGGTCCCTTCCACGCACCTTCCGTGGTAGTGTTTGGGGGCCGCCACGCCCAAGTCCCTGCACGCAGACCAGCCACTGCCTTGTGGGGTTCCCTTCTTTCTCCCCCTAAACAGCATCAGCATCCTCAGTTGCCTCACAGCCCCTCAACCTGCCATCCGCTCTCCTCTAAGGGGAACCAACATCCCCAGTGCACCTCTCCGGATCCCTCGCTGTCTAAGGGAGCGCTCCAGAGGAAGACTACTGACTAGGAAGCCTGACAACAATGACCATACTGGTCAGTGTGGCTGACATCCCTTCACCAAAGCCAAGCTCTTTAACCCAGCATTCAAGGGCACAAACGTATGCCACTGACACCGTCTCCTTAGACTTCATGCCTCCAACAACACTACTCTGTGGTGGCCCCTGCCATCCACCCACAAGAACCCTTCGCTGCCAACACCCTCACTCAGGCCTACAGGTGAGGGACGGATATGGCCTGAGTGACAGAGCATACAGCTAGCCTAGGCGAGGACCAGTGTCGATCCCTGGCACTACATGGACCTCTAAACACAACTGGGCCAAGGTCCCCAAAAAAATAAATAAATAAATAAAATAAAAAGAAAAGAAAAGAACAAAAGATAGGCCCTTCATAATCTGCTAGTGTCTGATGCCAGCACTAAATTCTGACAGCCTAGGGCTGGAGCGATAGCACAGTGGGTAGGGCGTTTGCCTTGCAAGCGGCTGACCCGGGTTCTATTCCCAGTATCCCATATGGTCCCCCGAGCACGGTCAGGAGTAATTCCTGAGTGCAAGAGCCAGGAGGAGGGCAAGGGAGCGGGGCGCGCCCGTGCCCGGAGGTTGCAGGCTCGGGAGGTTGGTGCAACCCAAGGCCCCGCAGTTGGGTCTTGGGGGGCTTTCTAAAGGGATCGGGGGATGGAGATGGACATGCAGGGGCAGGGGCAGGGGGCTACCAGGGACCTCAGCAGCGTTTGCAGTTAGTTGACACGACGCTCTGATTCCGCCCCCCCCACCCCCCGCCCGGGGCCCTTCTCCCCTTTCTGTGGCCAGTGAGTGCCCAGGGTGCTTCTGGGTGCTGCCCTCCTTCGTTGCCCGGGCTTGCCTGACATTAGGTGGACAGGGCCCAGGAAGGGCCGTTTCCACTTGCAGTTATTGGGCGCTGCACCCAGGCGCTGGTTGATAGCAGAGGTGGTCGGCTGGGAGCTTGTGGGGGGCCGGTTCCCGAATCGCCGCCCTGTGACGCCGTGGCCTTCCGTGTATGTTCCTTAGGGGTCGGCCCTGCTGCTGGGGGGCAATGAAGTGAAGAGCCGGGCCGTGGTGAAGTATTCCTCGGCTCCTCCTCGAGCGGCCTTCGCGCGCCTGGAGGAGAAAACAGACTTGAAACTCCCACCTGCCAACTGGCTGCGGGAGAGCGCCAAGCTGGGGCCGGCAGGAACCACCATCCTCGGCAACAGCAAGAAAAGCAAGCCCTTCTCCAGGTGGGTAGACGCCGCCGGGGTTCTAGACAGTCCCTGGGCTGGGCCCCCACCGTTGGAGTGTGGTGGATGAACTCACACTCGCCCAGTTACCTCTGTAGAAACCATCGGGTTCGGTGTCCGGTGTCTCCGTGCGTGCCCCTTCGATGATAGGACTTGAATGTGGAAGTGCAGTTGCACGGGCTGCTTTTCTGCCCACAGCGTGCTGTTAGCCACATGCTGAGTCGGCCCTGCTAAGACGGGGTCATCTGTTTGGGGTTCATACGGTTTTCCTTTGGAGTGTGCAGATAAAAGAAGCAGGGTAGCACTTGGGGAGAAAAATCCTCCATGCTGCCTACATTCTTACCCCCCGTCCTGCGGAGCTGTCCAGTGTGTGGTTTGGGGCTGTCTCATCTGGACAAGCCTCATGGAGAAGCCCAGCTGGCTGGGTGGCCTGTCCCCCTCGACTCTGATGCTTGCTGGGAATTCTACAGTTGCTGTTTGAAGCCGATGGCGTGAACTGGGTCTGACAGAGAAAAACGGTCCGACCTCCATGGACCACTTACTGGGTGGGGGATCACTTTTTTTTTTCCCTCTCAGTGATTGACCCTTGACTGTTACTATCTTAAGGGGGTAGTTTTGAGATCAACCTAGCCCTCTGCAGGTTAAAGAGGTTAAAGATACGTTGTATTCTCTGTTTCTGCTGGCACCAAGTTGAATGTGGCTCAGCTTCCTTCTTTCAGAAAAATGGATTCATCGGACCTGAGCACCGTGAGATGATGAACGGTGATTTAAATTAAAACTGAAGCTTAGAAAGATCGGGTAACTTACTCGGCCAGCGTTCCTCAACTTCCGGACACCTGCGGACCCGCACCTGGTCTGCAGATGGTCACTTAGAACCATAGTGGCAGACCCGTGGGCGGTGTCTAACCTTTCACACCTGCTGAGTCTTGGGCTCCGTGCTCTGCGCTGAGGCCAGCCGAGGTCAGGGCCCTGCTCTGATTGCCTGGAAAATGGGGCGTCTGTTGCTCTCCAGCCCCCCGGGGTCCTGCTACGGCTGCCCGTTCACTCTGTTCTTCCCATCTTCTGGCCAAACTGCTGTCTGATGCATTTTTTTTATTATGTTTTTAAAAAGACTGGTACCATGTATCACACTGACTCAATCCTAGACACTGATATTGAATTGTTGGTCTCTGTTTTTCTTACCACTCCACTCTAAAAGAACAGTTTGAATGGACTTTTTTGTATTTTTCATCAAAGTGTTTTTGGTTACGTGGTAGACGTAATTGTGTATATTTTAATATATACAATTTAAAATTTAAATTGTATGTATTAAAGATTCATATCTACTTTTAAATTTGTTAAAGGTAGATATAATTGTATATATTTTAAATACTACTGACTGCTTCTGCTGAGTGTTCCTGTTGGGCCACTCTTTAAGATGTCATTGGCTGAGTACCACCATTGATGTATCACGAAGAAGGAAAAGCTAGTCAACCAAGGGTGCCAGGCATCCCACTTCCACGGATGTTAGAATGTGAACTCTGTGTCCTGGAAGCAGCAGATACGGCAGAAAAACTCTTCCTGTGTCATTTGCCTGACCTTCACCCCCTGCCCTTGTCTCCCTGGTAGCTTTGGCATGGCGTACGACTTTATCGATTCAGTAGGAAATGATGTCGACGTTGTCTCGGACTCTGAGGTAAGTGACTTTATTATTGTGGAAGGTAATTGGGATGTCTGTGCCGGGATTTGTAGCGTTCCCTCTCCTGTGGTCTGGAAAACGTGGCAACGGCGTGGAGTGGCGTGCACGTGACTCGTGGCCACGTCTCCCTCCAGAGGGGGGCAGTGGGGTTGGTGAGAGCAGTTACAGCTGACCGTAGCGTTTGAGATTACTTGGGGTTATCAGTTGAGAGTTGGAAAGGTATTTCCAGTGAAATTCCTTGCTTGCTGGTGGGGTTTGTGTTGCAGTAGTGTCACCTAGATGCAACTAACGTTAGGGAAGTCATTCAGATGCAGAGAAATGGGTGATCACGTGTCACGAAAGCAGCTGGCTCGTTCTGAAGCTCAGCCTTGCCTGGGTTTGTAGTGTGTGTGTGTGTAGTTTGTCTTAGAATATTAGGGGAAGAAGTTGTGGAGATTCAAGGTCACGGTCAGAAGGGCTCCACGTCACACTAACAGGTCTAAGCTGGCTCTCCTCCTCCCTCAGAACATTAAGAAGCTCCTGAAGATCCCCTACAGCAAGTCGCACGTGAGCATGGCCGTGCACCGCATCGGGCGGACGCTCTTGCTGGACGAGCTGGACATTCAGGAGCTCTTCATGAGATCCTCACAGGTAACTCTCGGGGATCAGAAACGGGATTTTTGTCTCTGGAAAGGGCAGAAATGTCCTCGGATAAGCTCTCGGATGGGGGAGAACCTTCTTCCATTGAAACTTATTGCTCAGATCTTTGTTAGAAAAGGAGACAGGGAAGAATGTTGTGACACTGAAGAATCTAAATGTTTGAAAACTCCTGGGACATTGCGGTTAAAGAGATTCTCAGGCACCCGGGGACGCAGAGAAACTCCTGGGACATTGCCCTTAAGGAGATTCTCAGGCTACAAGGAGGTAGAGAAAAATGTTACAAGTTCTCCCTGTGAATGAATACATTGTTACTAGGAGAATTAAGTGGGTCCTTTAAAGCGGAAGTCTCCGAACTTGAACTGTAGGTTGGCTGACAACTGTTTCGCCTTCACTGTTGAGAGGGATACTTCCTGCAAAATGCAGTTGCTCTGCTGTTATGTCAGGGCCGCTCTCCTGTCCTTGCCCAGGACTGGTCACAAAGGATGTTAGAGGAGGGGGGGAATGAGGTGGTCTTCAGTACTAGAAAGAAAAGGTGCCCACTGAGACACAGCTGCCGTCACCCTGGCGCAGGCCGTGGGTGGTGACGGTCGGTGAGTCTCTGGCCTCACTTCCGGCAGCTCCCTTGAGGGTCTAGCCCTGTCTGCGGGCGATGGTGTGCAGTGGGTCGTGGGACTAACGTAACGGCGGACACTGAGGAGCGTGGTACGAAGAGACGTCCCCTCCCAGCCTGGCTCAGGGAGGGCAGGGACCCCTTCCATAGAGCAGGGCCAGGAGTTTGGGCCTGAGAGTCTTCTCTGAGTGTGTGCGTGTGGCGCAGGTCACCAGAGCGCTTCCTGCCAGAATGTAGGAGAGCGGGAGCTCTGACAACGCGGTCTGTCTGCTTTGTGCTTTAGACCGGCGACTGGACGTGGCTCAAGGAGTTCTATCAGAGGCTCATTGACCAGAAGTGGCAGAGGAAGAAGAAGAGCAAAGAGCATTGGTACCAGAAGGCCATTCTGTCCAAGTTCTTGTACTACAGGTACCTGGCTGCTTGTCGATCTGTGTTTTAAGGGGAAGGCTAACATCCGGTGCAGGTGACGGTGGCCTGGCCCCTCTGGCTCCGTGGACATGGGCTTCACGAAGCTCCTTTCTCCCGAGGCGCTTGACCGCACAGTCCGCTTTCAGGAGCCTGTAGATTGCTGAATGCAGCTCAAGTTACCTTTGGCCTGGGGAGCCACGCCCAGCAGTGCTCAGGGCTGGGGAACCACCCCGCGCGGGGCCGGGGATGGAACCCGCGTTGGCTGTGTGCAAGGCAAACGCCGTCCCCGCTGTCCTGTCGCTCCGGCCCGTAGGTTGTCTTTAGTGACGCCTGTGTTCTGTCTGATCTGGCCAGCATCAATGGCGATGGAGCCGCTCAGCCCGTGCCGTCCGCCGAGCAGCAGGAACCGTCCAGCTCCAACCAGGCCCACGACGCAGACGGGGCCTCCTGGCCCGCCCCGTTTGAGATGCCGCCCTCCGTTTCCGAGGACCCCAGTGCTCCCAGTCAGGTCAGTCCCCGCTGAGGTGCTCTTCCTGTCCCCCCGCTCCCAAGGACACCTGCGTACCTTGCTTTGGGCCACACCTGGTGGTGCTCAGGGTTTACTCCCGGCTCTGGGCTCAGGGATCACACCTGGTGGTGCTCGGGGGAACCACATAGAATGCCAGGGATCGAACCCGGGTCAGCTGTGTGCAAGACAAGAGCCTTACCCACTGTAGTATCACTCTGGCCCTGCATTCAGTACCTTGTTAATCAACAGAGTCACTGATTTGGTTTAGCCTCTTCAAAATAGATGAACCACAGTGAAAAATGTTCTGTCCATTCATATCTCTCGGAAAATATACTTTGAGGTTTTTCAAAGTTGAATCTACAGGGTATTATTTATAGCTTCTTTGCCAGTACTTAAAATAGCTTACGAGATTTTCTTGTTTAGGGGCCAAACACGGCGGTGCTCAGGACTTAGGTCGTTCCTGGTGGGCGTGGGGGGGACCATATGGGGTGCTGGGGATTGAGTCCAGGTCAACTACTTGCAAGGCAAGCGCCCTCCCCACTGTACACGATAGGTCTGGCCCCCGGTTTAGAAATACTTTGACTGTTCTGGATAACGGCCTGAAGGTCAAGAGAGAGTTACTTAGTATAGTGACGGTGGGACATTGTGCAGCTCTGGGTGTTTAGTTGAAGGTGTGTCGTCACGACCTGGGCCTCCGGTAGTTCAGTGGATCCTTGTCGGGGTTAGGCCAGAAATAGCTCTGAGGTTTCCTGGGTGGAAGTTCCGGAAACCTGTCCGTGTTGAGCGTCGGGAAGGAAGCGTGAGGAGCGTCCGTTGTCTGTTTTGCCTCTCTTGTCTCTGTTTCTCGTTGCTGAGCTCTGTCCTGAGTGTGTCTCAGGGAACAGACTGCTCACAGGTGCGGACCGTCGTGTCTGCGTTCAGGGGAAAGCATGACAAAATGAAGAACAAGATCTTCCAGACCCTGGAGAGAGCTCATGGCTTAAGGCGCTTGCCCAGCCCGCGCCAGGGTGTGAGTTAAATGCCCCGGGAGAGAGGCCAGGAGCTGCCGGGGCGGCTGGACCCTGCTGGCGCCTCACATGTGACCCCACGTGCCAGGAGTGCCCATGAGGAAAAGGCCGAGGAGTTTTGGCTTGGTGTCTGGGGTTCCTCCTCTTGCTTGATGTGCTCAGGCTTAAGACATTCAGCTTCATAGTTTTTGTTACCCCAAATCCTAATTCTAGGAAGCCCACAAATGAACCTGAGTTTGGGTCTAGGTTTTTCACTAGAGAGACCTCTTTAAAAAATTTGAGAAATCCACATTTCTTCAAAGTTGGGGAAACGAATGGAAGAGGAAGGTGGGAACGGTCTGAGGGCCCTCGGAGCCGACCCGGCCGGGGCTGGGGCCATGTTGAAGGGCCGGGGTCAGTGCTGCTCTGCCAGGGCCCTTAGTCGCGATGTCAGTGGTAGTCCGGGGCATTTTGCTTTTGTCACTCATCATTAAGCTTTGTTGCTTGTGCTTCGCTGAATGTGATTCTGTTTCACCAAAAGATTTTTTTTAAGGAGTTAATATAGTATTCCTCATCTCCAAAACCCACGTTGAACAAGAGCCCATATAGTGGGAATCCTGGTCTCGTCCCAGCTCCCTCACTCTCCCGCAGCAATTTCCATTCTGTTCGTAGGAGTCGTCAGGAGAAACCTGGCAGCTTTGAGACTCTGGGCTTGGTCGGGGAGGCAGTGAGCTGGCACCCGCGCTGTGGGTGTGCGTGAGAGGATGGTTCTGCATTCTTGGACCTAGCTGTTCTAAGTATCAATTTACAAATAACTTTATTGTTTTTTAAATTTATTTTTATAAGGTTGTCATGACTTACTACATTCAGGGTTCCAACGCCACTCCCACCACCCGAGCCGCTTCCCACCACCCACTGTATTGTTATACTCTGGCCCCCCCAAAAAATTATTTCCAGTTTTCTTCACCACCCCTCAAGCCTGTCCCTTTGGCAAGCCCTGAATAATTTGTTTTATGTTGCTTGTTATAATTTTCGAAAAGTGATCAAAAAAATGTTTCCTTAGAAGGTGTGTAGCTGTTGTTGGCTCACCACAGCCATTACGCCCTGGGGGAAGAGACTAGCAGCCTGTCCTTGTTCGCGGCTGAGCTTGGTGTGTTGCCGTTTCCTTAACCGTTGGTGCTTCTCGGCTGTTGCTCCTCCTCCTTCCTCAGTGCCGCAGGGTCTGAGATGCTGCAGGGACTCCGGAATTCACAGCGGACTCTAAAGCCCCCCCACAGGGAATGTCTCTTCCTGTCACGCCTGAGCGTCCAGTCCAGACGTGACCCTCTCCGCCATGAGCCCGTTCCCACAGCATTCGCATTCCTCAGTGTCGTGTGTTCCAGTGTCCAGGGGACTGGGGCGCTCCTTCTGGCAAGACGCGGCCAACTGAGTTGACGGGGGTTGGGGGGGCGCGGGCACGTGATGCCGGGGGTCCCTTTGGGACTGTCAGAGTCCTGACTGACTTCGTGGCCGACAGTCAGTGTAGAAGCGTTGCTGGGTAGCCCGGGTGGTCACCAGAATAACGAGGCCCATCTCTGATTGCAGGGACACTGGTCACCAGAGGGCAAAGGTTTCAGCCTTGGCCGTCATCCTGCGCTGTCTGTATCCGCCCTGGCCAGTTAGGCTGAGGGTCCGGTGTCCATCCTCTCCAGGCTCTCCTGCCCTCTTTGTCCCTTCCTCCTCACCACTGTTCTATTCTCGTCTAGAAGCTCATTTTTATGTTCTTGATTCACTTCCCACTTATACATCATTTCACCTAGTGTAGTCTACGTACAAACAAAAACACTGTCCTCCTGTTGTTCATCGATGTGCTTGAGCGGCCACCAGTAATGTCTTCATCGTGAGACTTGTTGTGACTGTTTTTTGGCATATCAGATACACCACGGGGAGCTGCCAGGCTCTGTCGTGCGGGCGGGGTACTCTTGGTAGCTTGCCGGGCTCTCCGAGAGGGGCGGAGGAATTGAACCCAGCTCGGCTGGGCTGGCTACGCACAAGGCAAACGCCCTACCGCTGTGCTATCACTCCAGCCCTGTAATCTACGTAAGACCTTTCAAATAATGAGCAAGAAGTTCTTTCTTTTGTCCCCTTTTTGAGTTTTGGGTCACATCCAGCTATGCTCAGGGCATACTGTTGGCTCAGTGCTCAGAAGTTGCTCCTGGCGGGGCTCAGAGGAGCGTGTGGGGTCCCAGGGATGGAAGCTGGGTCGGCTGCGTGCGCGGCAAACGCCCTACCTGCTGTGCTGTGGCTCCGGCCCCGAGAAGAGCATTGACACCGCCTAAATTTCAGCGTTAGGGATCTTTGTTTATGGCTGTCACCTCCGGAATCCTTGTTTCAAAACTGCTTTCGAGGCCCCGCGTGATGCACCGAGAGTCAGAGAAGGCGGCTTCGGCCCCGAGACGCAGGCCTCACGGGGAGCACTGTGCCTTCGCCCAGACGAGTAGCTGCATGCAGCACTCAGGTTCCGTGTGGAGAAGGCACGATGGAGCCGCCCGCCTGCCCTTCCTCCCCCCACTGGGGTCACAGGCGCTGCTTCAGGGGCAGGTGGCGAGGGGTGAGCAGCAGGGAGGGCCCTTGGAACATGCGGGGTGCGCACGCCGCCTGGGCTCAGGCGCGATTGGGAAAGGAAGAGATGGGCGGAAGCTGCCCCGGGTCAGAGGTTCTCCTCCTGAGGGGGTGACCCCCACCTGTGGGGTCGGGCGATAGAACAGCGGGGAGGGCGCTTGCCTCGCATGCAGCCGACGTGGGCTTTGTCCCTAGCCTCCCATGTGGTCCCCTGAGCTCTGCCGGGTGTGACCCCAATCTGGAACCACGAACAGTGCTCCGAAGTGGGCCCTGAGCACTTTGGCTTCCCCCGCGAGATCGGTCGTAACCCCCCACCCAGCCCCCGACCCTGTGGGGCCTCCGGTGTGGCGTCGGCGTTTCTCGCAGCCTGGGGCTGACTGGGGCATGAACCCCGCCCCAGAGAGAGGACGCAGTGTGACTGCGGGAGCCCCGGGGGTTCTCGCCCAAGCCATGGGTTCCAGAATCCTCTGCAGAAGGGGGTCACGCCCCCCAGTCTTCCCTCAGAGTATGTCTCGGTCTGTTGAGCCTCTGGCTCAGGCCCCACAGGGCTGGCGGCATCCCGGTGCCAAGACTCGGCGCTCTGTGCTCTCGCAGGGCTAACGGCAGAGGTTCAGTGCTGACACTCGGCGCCCTGTGCTCGCAGGGCTGATGGCAGCCTCCCAGTGCCGGGACTCGGTACTCTGCCCTCGTCCTCGCTGCCAGGGTGGGCTGTCGGAGCGCCCTGAGCATTTGGGTGCTGCCCGCCGAGGTCGGCCCCGGAAGGGAACAGTGGCAGCAGAATCACGCCGTGTCCTTGCCCTCCGCAGGAAAGGGAGCCTCTCGAGCCCTCATACATAGTGGGCCATGTGGCCTCAGCAGCCCAAGAACAAAACCTCACTCCTCTGTTCAATGACGGGGAGAACAGTCAGGTATGCTCCCCAGCCAGGCCAGGCGGGCACCGGCACTGGCCCCGGGCCCGGAGTGTGTAGGGAAGCCCAGCCCGCACCGCCTCCCGCCCCCTGGGCATCGGGCCTGTGGCTGCTGTCACCTTTATCTTCTCTTTCTGGCTTTCCGTGGGCTGTGGGTGGACGTCGCCGTGTCCCGTACGTCCTGTGACGCTGTTGTCTCTATCTTCAATCGAAGGGCCTTAAAAATGATTTTGTTCGCAACATTCTTTGGACCTTCGAAGACATCCACATGCTGGTGGGCTCCAACATGCCGATCTTTGGGGGCGGCAGGTACCCGGCCGTCAGCCTACGGCTCAGGTAAGCGGCCTGTCCCTCCGGCCACCGCCCACCTGCTGGCGTTCTCCCGTCGGGCTGTGTCCCCACCCTCAAGGTGTCCCTTTGCCATCAGCAAATGCCGAGAGCTGGGTCTTGTGCTGGCCTGTGTGAATGGAGAACCCTGGGGGGCGGTGGGGTGGGGGATCAGTCCCCAGGGTCTCAGCGCCCGGCCGAGCAGCTGGCCAGGGCCCTCGAGCCCAGGAGGCAAGGCTGGGGCTCTGCTGCCAGTGCTCCTCTCCAGAAGAACAAGAGCACACGTGGCGCTTCCCATCCCCGGGAGGTGGGGGGGAAATTGACGGAGGATGCAAAGCCTTCGTGACGCCGAGTAACAGCGATTTATGTTTTCAGGGACAACAACAAGCCGATCAATGTGCTCACGGGAATTGACTATTGGTTGGACAACCTGATATGCAACGTGCCGGAGCTCGTCATGTGTTTCCACGTGAATGGCATCGTGCAGGTATGGTGACGGCTACGCTGGAAGCCGCGTAAGCACTCTCCTGAATTTCCAGGGCTCCTAAGTACACAGGTGTATCTTTGGGAGGGAAGGCAGCCGTGAGCCAGCTGAAATTTGAAACATGCAAGTTAATGATACCGGGATTTTGCATGTTACAGGAGTAGAATTTTAATAGGTAATTTGTAGGAAGTTAGAAACATACTTGTCTTAAAGTTCCATGTATAGTCATAGATTTTTAATGCCAAGCACTCATTATCCCAGGAACAACCTGGAGATGCTTGTACAAACGGGTATTTATTTAGTACACAAGTACCTGTTGCGTGCACGCGAGGGAAGTAGCACCGTGACAGTCACAGAGGTAAAAAGTGACGGGCCTATTTGTCCCAGCGCCTGGGAGGCACTTGGGTGCCATATGACACGGGGGTGGAAACAGATCTGGCCACTGCTCCAAAAGCTGTTGAACAGGAGGGAGTGAGGATCAGAGAGGCTAGGGAGCTTGTGGAGTCTTCGCAAAGGAGTGTGTGTGATCACTTCCAACCTGACCCGACACACGCACACAGGTGATCACTTCCAACCTGACCCGAGAGCTCTCTGGAGAGGTCTTCTTCAGGTCTCGAGTGCCAGGCCACACCTTGAAAAATGGGAGTTGAGTTTCTGCAGATGAGTAAGTGAGGGACTCGTCGATCCGGTCAGTTTGGGAGCACAGCATTCGTGTGGAGAGCTGTGTCAGAGCGGATGAGGTATCTGAACTTGCTTGGCTGGTTCGAGGGGACCCACAGACTGGCGCCTGCAGGTGGCATGTGGCGTGTTGACAAGTGCGTGTGTGTGCCCGGAAATCTGTTAAAACCGGACACTGAGGGGCCGAGCCGTCGGACAATGACATGGTCCCCCAGCCCCTGTGCTCACACACCAGGTGTGACCCCCAAAGCCAAAAATGGTCGTTGGTGCTCCTGCCCTTGTGAGTGAGAAGGAAGGAGACATGGGGCGAGGCAAGAGGGACTGTGACCAGGTGTCTGGGGGTGCTTTAGAGAAGGGACCTGACCTTCTGCTCTGGATGAACAGAAATGGGCGAAAACTGCTGGAGGAGACCGTACTTCATCTTACTTTCCAAACTGCTGGGGGCTTCTGGCATGGGAAGACTAGAGAAAATGCAGGAGGAGGCAGTTAGGGGCGGTGGGCAGAGGCTGCCAGGGCAGGTGCGAGGACGTGGGTGTGGCGGCCGTGGTGCTCCCGGCTGCTTCTCTCCACGGGGCTGCAGTGCTCTGTCCCAGCCAGGAGAAACTTCCAGGCAGGCATTGTGACGTGTGGGGAGAGAAAAGGCCCTGGTGGTGCGTTGAAATGTTAGTTGGTCGGGCGTGACCTTCCTCAGCTGTCTCCTGGTTGAAACCATGCAAGCGTGTTCGGTTCAGTTTGCTCCGGAGTCGGTCAGAAATGGGGCTCATTAGACTCTGGAATCGGAAATCCCGTGGCAGCTGGTTCCCGGGAATCTCTGTTTCTCGAAACGGGCTCATTGGGGCTGGGGGCGTCGCATCCTGGGACCCGGGGCCGGGAGACGCTGAGTCCCCTCACCCGCCCGCTCTCACCACAGAAGTACGAGATGATAAAGACGGAAGAGATTCCCAATCTGGAAAACTCGAATTTCTCTACGAAAGTCATCAAAGACATTGCGCAGAATATTCTGTCCTTTCTAAAGTCCAACTGCACCAAGGAAGGTCACACCTATTGGCTGTTCAAAGGTGAGTTCACCTGGGGTGCTGGGCCGAGGGGCGGGGGGGGGGCGCAGGAAACTGAGCCGCTTTGTCTTTGCAGCCAGTGGCAGCGACATTGTGAAGCTCTATGACCTCACCACGCTCTGTGAAGAGACCGAGGACAAGTACCAGAACCCGTTCACCATGCCAGTGGCAATTCTCCTGTACAAGTGAGTCCCTGCAGGACTCGAGGTGGGGGTGGGGGGGGGAGATACGCTTTTCGTGGGCGGTTTCTGCTCCCTGAGAGAACTCCGTAGACTGGTTTAACGCCAGGTGTCAGCATTTCCCAGAGTGGGGCCTCACCCCCGCACCCCAGGGCTGAGGGGAATGTAGCGGGGTGTGCTCTGTTAGTTTAAGAAGGCATGTTTCAACGTGGAGTTGTAAGATTTTTTTTTTTTTCGTGGAAAGGGGACAACCAAATAAGTTAGGGACCCTCTTAGGTATGTCACTGCTCCAAGCCAGGAATTTGAAATACCTTTTTAGGTAGTATGTAGGGTTTATTTACTTTATTCATTGAGGTACTGAGATTTACAATACTGGTGATTTTTTTTTTTTAAAGTACTCATTCCAACAAAATTGTCATAGTCTAAAAAGCACATGTGGGGCTGGAGGGTAGCACAGTGGGTAGCGCGTTTGCCTTGCATGCAGCCAACCTGAGTTCAATTCCCAGCATCCCATACCCAGTTCCCCTGAGCACTGCTGGGAGTAACCCCTGTGCATCACCAGGTGTGACCCCAAAAAAAAAAGTACGTGTGTGTGATCAAAATAAACTCAGGAGGTATGCAAAAATATAATTTCCATTGTTTTTGATGGGTGAGGGTGGGTTCCTTCTAGTGGTACGCAGGGGGTTGTGTGCTGGGGGTTGAACCCAGGCCCTGGGCACCGTGCAGTAGCCTCGTGGGCTCTGTCGGGCTGCTTCTTGTATGCTCGCACGTCATGAACACGAAACGTCTTGGTTTCAGGGTCGCCTGCAACATGATGATGAAGAAGAATCAGAACAAGAAACACTACGGGACTATTCGAACGTTGCTGCTGAACTGCGTCAAGTTGCTGGACAAAAGCCGGCATCCCCAGGTAAGTGGGTGCTGCGCTGCGCTCCGTGCACGCAGTGTAGCTAAGAAGCACTTTCAGGGGCTGGAGAGAGAGTACAGTGGGTAAGGCACTTACCTGGCACGCGGCTGACCGGGGTTGATGACCTGCGCCCCATGGAGTCCCCCCAAGTACTGCCAGGGCTGAGTCTCAAGCACAGAGCCAGGAGTGAGTCCCGAGCACTGAGCCAGGAGTGCTCCCTGAGCACAGAGCTGGAGGAGAGCCCTGAGCACCGCCACGTGTAGCTTAGAGGGGTGACTTTCGAGACCCATGCTGGGGGTAGTGTTTGTTCATCTACAAATTTAGATCCCGTTTGGTAAAGCACCGCTAAAGTAGCGCAGTGCTAAATCTCTGCTTGAAAAGCTTTTTAAGCTATTTTGTCGTGTCTTTAAAAAAAAAAAATGTTTGCACAGATACATTTTATTAGTGGAAAACAGTGGAGGCTCATATTCCATCCGTTAATGTACGAAAGCACCTCTTAAAATCGGTCATTTGCCCAATCTCACACCAGCCCTCTCAGTTTACACAAGTTTGGAAGCTGCTTTTCAGTGATACCTCTACTTGGATTCAGTTTCGCTTACAAAAACTATGTAAAATCTGGCTCTTTTTGAAAAATACAAGTTGATATCATTGAAACCACATCCAGTTTGGCGTTTTATCAGTATTCTAGAGACAAAACCAAGAGAAAACATATTTTGAAGAAAAATGGCAGCGGTATTTGTATAATTGCTGGGTTGAGGTGGTGGCGCAAGTAGCAATTGGCATGTTGATGCGAAAACTAGAAAAATGACATTAAGATAATTGTGTGTGCTTAATCATTAAAAGTAGGTTGGGGAAATAGCACAGCCTGTAGGATACCCCACATGGTCCCCCGAGCACCGCCAGGAGTAATTCTTGCGTGCAGAGCCAGGAGTGACCCCTGAGCATGGCGGGGTGTGGCACAAAAAAAAAACATAGAAGAATGACTTCAGTAATTGAGATAAATGGGAATCCCTGCTGATTGTAAGAAATACAGGACAGACTTTTCTGTCGGTGAGCTCCTGGGCCCTCCTCTGCAGATCCAGGCCACACAGTCGGCACTACCGGCCGATTAAAAACTGTCTCTTAGAAGTCATGCCCTTGTAAAGAGACAATCCGATTTCACCATTTGATGCGGTGTAATGTCTTAGTGAATGCTTGTCTTTGGCTCTAGTGAAATCGGCTGTTTTTCAGAGGGCGGGCCAGGCGGGTAGATTTCAGGAAATGGGGAAGACGCAGTGTTGAGAACTGAACGGGGCACGCGGGGGGAGACTCCTGTTTGCAGGCAGAGCCCGAGCCCTGGGAGCTAAACTCGTCCCTAGCCAGCACAGTGCGTCTGGATGAACATCACTTGCCCAGGTTGCTAAGCTTGTAGTGGCCAGCGCAGTGCAGTTGGGTGGACATCACTTGACGGGGGGATTAGGCTAGCGAGGTCGCTGCCTCTGGATGAACCGTCACTCACTCATCTTTTTCTCTTTTTCTTTTTGTAAGATCATTGCTTCAGCCAATTACATGCTGTCAGAACTTTTTCAGTTGGACGAACCTAAAAAGGAAGAAAGCTCAGAGTCGTCTTTGAACGAGAACTCTGACGAAAGCTACAGCGAGGAGGAGGAGGAGATGCCGGACAGTGACGAGAACGGGGCCTACAGCACCAGCTCCGACCCCTCCGAGGATAACAAGGCCGTCGCCATCATTAAGTCTGTTGGGGAATTGTCAGTTCCGGAAAAGTACAAATCCATTCACCAGATCAGGGTGAGCTCGTGAAAGATCGTGTCAGGCTTCCTTCCCAAAGAACCTCCCGGGAACTCCAGTTGCGTCTCCGGAGGGCATCTCGGTGGCGGACTCCGGGCCGGGCCGGGAGGAGCAGGCGGGTCAGCCTCTCCTCCCCTCCCCTCCTGGGACCGACGTGTGGGTCCTCGATCCTCGCACACCCGGCACGAGAGCCTCACGCCTGCCTCCCGGCCCTCGGTTTCTGCAGGAGGGGGTTGGTTCATTGTCCTGCCACCAGCCCTTTTCTGCGGGCGTAGTTCTTTTCCAGTTTCCTGAATGACCACAATCACTTTCTGATGCTCCCTGTCTAGGTCAGGGCAGGTCCTACAAGGGTTCTAGGGATTCTGAGAGATGGCACAGCGCAGAGGGTGCTGGCCCTGCACGTGGCTCGGCCCCGTTCGATCTCCAGCATCTCAGCCGGTACCCTGAGCCCTGCCAGGAGAGATCCCCGAGCACAGAGCCAGGAGTAGCCCCTGAGCACTGCTAGGTGTGGTCCAGCCTCCCTCCGCCCCCAGCGGGGGGCTGGAGCCCTGCCTTGAATTCATTAGGCCCCATACTCGCATTCCCCACCCCTCAGAGTCGCTCGGCCTGGCCCTCGGGGCCCCCACCGCTGGGCCAGAGACTGCCTGGACCCCCATCACTGTTTGGGGCTCCTCCCCTCGGAAAGCGGGTTTAAGTTGAAACGCGTAAAGTGGGGAATTCCCCCACTTCCTTTAAGCTCTGCGGGGACCGTGTGAATGCCGCTACACCCAGGCGGGCGTCTGAGGCACTGCAGCGCCGCCAGACTTAGACTCTGTGCCCTGGTCTCGGAGGTCTTGACCTGGCTCGGAAACTCAGCTCCTCCGGGAGACGCTGGCACACGCCGGCTCGCTCCATGTTTCCGGGCCATGGGAGCTGGGGAAAGGGCCCCGCCTGGCACTTGCTCTTCAGTCAGCAGCTCCCCCTCCTGGTCCTGCAGTGCAGTGAGGCTGTTTCTCTGGTTGCAAGCAGGGCTGGCGACGCGAAAGTTGGTAGGAAGATGTTACTCTGAACTTCTCTGTAACCTGAGGCCCCAGATTTCAGAGCTAATTCCAGGGTAATTAAACTGTGGGGTGTTAGTTCGTTCGTTTTCCCAGAAAACACTGCCTGATCTAAAGCACTGGGAAGTACCTTGTAACCATAGAAACATCTGGAAGAGTCTGCCGTGTCGCTGTTGCTGGGGAAGAGCAGGAGAGTGGCCGGGCCTGCCTCCTCACGGTCCTCACAGCCCCCTTGACCTCTGTGCGTGCCATTAAGTGAGAGCAGTCGTTCCCGCCCGGCACAAAGGCCCTTCTCGTCGCATCAGCGCCTCGATGGAGCCTGTGAACTGGTTTCCCTGCCGATAGCTCCTAATGTGATTCATACAACAAACACTGGCAGTAGTCCTAGCGTCGGGCTGAAAATAATTGATGCCCTTGGCGTCTGTCGGAAGGGGTTGAACCAACTCACTTGTTACCAGAGTATTTTAGGGCTTGAGGGCGCGGTACGGAGAGCCTGTCCTTCCCGTCCGTCTTGCCTTGCATCGGATGACCCAGGCTCAGGCTCCAGCGCTGCCCGGGTCTGAGTCCACCAGGAGGGGTCCCTGGTACGGGGCCTGGCGTCAGCCCTGAGTACCGCGGGCTGGGGCCTCAGGGAAAGCTGCGCCGCCCCCCCCCCCACAAGCGCTGCCCACAGCAGTGCTGGGGTTACGTGGGGCTGGGAAATGAGCCGGGTTTTGCAGGGGTGAGGGGGCCGTGCTCGGCATGTGTCTGGACCCACTGTTCTAGAATCACTGTAAAAGTTTTCACGACCAAAAACATGTATGCCAGGGGCTGGAGCGATAGCACAGCAGGTAGGGCGTTTGCCTTCGATTCCCAGTATCCCATATGGCCCCCTGAGCATCGCCAGGTGTGATCCAAAAAGCAAAAAAAAAACCAAAAGTATGCCAGAGGATGTGTTTGTTGAGTGATACTCTCGTAATGCTTGTATTACTCTTAACAGTGATTAAAGCTGTAGCAGTACCATCACTGAGCTGAGATGCACAAGCGAATTAAGAGTGGTTTAGGGATTTCCGGGGATGAGGGCTGTGACATTTGTGGCTGTGGTGGTGCTGATCTGTGTGAACGTGTTTCTGCAGCCGAGCTGTGCGTTTCCGGTTTGCCACGACACGGAGGAGCGCTGCCGGCTGGTGCTGAGCTACGTTCTGGAGGTGAGCTCAGCCAGGGTCGGGACTGGGATTGGGCCTGCTCGTGAGCCTCGCGGGTGGCTTTGGTAGCTAACGGTTTTCCCGAATGATCGCTGTGGGTTCTTTTTTCCTCTGAAGCGGGAGGCGAAAAATTCGTTTTCCAGCTCGTACAGATTTGGCGCGGTGTTTCCAGACTCTGCTGTGTTGAGTGGCGGCTGCTGCCTCGTATTGCGGTCGACTGCCCTTCAGTGCCGCCTCCCTTTCTGCGCAGGGATTAAAGTCGGTGGACAGCAGCATTAAAAAGGAGAGTGACCTTCCTGCCGCTGACCCCAGCACCCCCATCCCATTAAAGTATGAAGATGAGTCGGCCAGAGGGGGGCCGGAGGGCTTGGAGAAGCAGATGGCCTTGTTTCTGGACAAGAGTGAGTGGAATTGATGTGCAAATGAGGCCTTTTCTGCAGACTAATCTTCAGGATAATCAGACCAGATTTAGGTCTTGCCAGGCCTGGGTTGAAAAGCCTCTGAGGAAGGGGGGGCACCTAGGGGTGGGGGCCGTGCGGGGTCCTCCCAGCCCCTCCCAGGTGTTGGAGGAACTCAGCCTGAAGGCTCCTCCGGAAACCTCTGCTGGGTGGCTTTGTGAGCCTTGTTCAAGGGTTAAGTGGGCCCAAGGGGGCCAGTCAGAGGTGCCTTGCCCAGCCCAGCCCTCCCTGGGCCCCGTGACCTCGGGGCTTTCACTGGAGACTTCACTTCTTCCTCAGGACCCTTCTAGGAAAAGGACTTTCTTGTTGATTTTCAGCTTCAGTCATTGTTCCTTTCCTCACCATCTCTCCCTGACCCCTTGAACACACATACACACACACACAGTGTGGAAGCCCATTTGTGTGTGTGAGTCTCCTGTCTCGTGTCCGTCCCGGGGCTGTGGTTGCTCTGAGCACTTACCCCAGAGTCACACATGCAGACGGGCCCCCCCCCCCCCCCCCCCAGCTGGCAATCCAGAGTGCAGAGGCACCAGAACTCAGCTAATTAACGGGCCATCTCGGAGATGAGACAGACCCTCGTCGTGGCCAGAGGCTGCTGCTGGGCGGCTCTTCCAGTTCTGAGAAGCCGCGTCCTCTCCTGCACACACAGCTTCCCCGCACTCCCCAGGCCGTTTCTTTAAAAGTATTTTGCTTCACCAAAAAAGGGAACCAGCTTGGTATGGGGCCTTCCCCTGCGTCCTGTGTCCCCTCTTGTGTTGGTGTCATCGGTCCGGCAGGTCTTTAGGGATGCCATGTCCCTCATCCCGCTGTCCACGCCGCAGCCCTCGGTTGTTAACTGAGGAAGTTTGTAGTGGCCGCTGAGGGCGTCTCCGCGCTGTACGAACTGTGCGGACGCCGCAGGCAACCCCCCATGGGCCCAGCCCCACTGAGAGGAGGCACAGGGCAGTTGCGGGCCCGCGGTGTGTGTGACCTGAGCATAGGGTTGCAGGGAAGCGGAGGGCCCCACAAGCCCACGGATGCTGCAGCCACAGCGGTCAAGCTCTGTTCTGGAACACTCCAGCTTCCAGTCTGGACTGTTGCCCGCTAGAAGCAGAAGTGGTGGTCTTTGGTGTGTGTTTGTTGCCGTGTGACTTGGGCCCAGATAAACGTGCTGCCTTTCCCTGCCCCGTCTCAGTGGGCTCCCTGCAGAAGGGCCACTACTCCATCCAGTCCGGAATGATCCCCGGCTCTTGGCAGCACAAAATGAAACTCCAGCTGATTCTCAAGTCCTCCAAGGCCTACTACGTGCTGTCGGACGCGGCCATGAGCCTTCAGAAGTACGGCCGAGCGTTGCGCTACATCAAATTGGCTTTGCAGAGCCACGGTGAGTCACGGTGTAGGACCTCCTCCTGTCTACGGGGCGTGGGGGAGCAGCACGGGACCCCGAGTGAGGGCAGTGCCCGTCTCCACGCAGGCCGTGAGTCGGGGTTTCCGTCGGGTGGGTCGATCCCTCCCTGAAGCCGCTTGTCGCCCTGATAGCACAGCTTAGCGTGGGTGCCGCGGGGGCAGGCCCTCCGAGTCCCGGTGGCCCTGACCTGTCCCGCGCCCCTCCCGCCCAGACACCTACTGCTGCCTGTGCACCAACATGCTGTCGGAGGTGCTGCTGTTCCTCTCTCAGTACCTCACGCTCTGCGGCGACATCCAGCTCATGCTGGCCCAGAACGCCAGCAACCGGGCCGCGCACCTGGAGGAGTTCAACTACCAGACGAAGGAGGACCAGGAGATCCTGCACAGCCTCCACCGCGAGTCCAGCTGCCAAGGTGGGCGCCTGCCGGGCCCTTGCGGCACGGGTCCGGGAGGGCAGCGGGAATCTTCACCGGGCTTTGATGGTTGCTTAGTTTTCATTGATTCGCTGCTTTTCATTAGCTTGAGAGAGAGAGAGAGAGTGTGTGTGTGTGTGTACTGTGTTGCCGACACAGGCCAGGGCCTCACACATGCGTGGCCGGTGCTCCACCACTGGGCTACCTTCCCGGCTCTTGTTTCTTCATTTGGGAAAGGAACATGATCCTGTCTGTGTGTGTGTCTCTGTGTGTCTCTGTGTGTGTGTGTGTGTGTGTGTGTGTGTGTTCTAGAATATTTTATTTAACTTTTAAGGCCCAAGGAGCATGATCCTCTGGGTGTGTATGTGGGTGTGTGTGTGTCTATGTGTGTATGTGTGTTCTAGAATATTTAACTTTTAAGGCACAAGGAGCGTGATCCTGTGTGAGGGTGTTCTAGAATTTTTTTTTTTTAACTTTCAAAGCCTGAGGAGAGTTGTTCTGACATTTTGTTCACCTGAGGTTTTTGTCCGTATCCCTGTTAGCCCACCCAGGCTGTGCTTTTCTTTGGAGCAGGCTGGTGGTGGACTGTCTTGGGCATGATTCCCAGAAGCAGATATTCAGACGTCCTCTTTCAAATTCAGTTCCTAGCTGTCCATCTAGCTTACTGACCATCCCGCGTGTTTGGAGTTGCATGGTTAGAATTCTGGGAAATGGGGAAAGGTGATCCCCAGTATCGGAATCCCTTCCTCTTGGTGCAGTTGCTTAAGCACCCGCAGTTACAGTAGCCGAGAGTAGCATCAGGGAATCGCTCCTTAGTCTCAGCATCCTAGAACTGTGGACGTGAAAATAGGAGGAATGGTTTGTGGACGGACCACTAAGGCATTGAAATGAAAAAAGTTACAATAGTGTGTCCCGTGTTAAAATTGTATTGAAAATGGACATTCTGTCTGGGCATATTGAGTCTTCGGCCCACTTCGTTTCTGGTGGCGCGGCAGGGGCTCGGGCTGCTCCTGGCTCTGCTCCGGGTTCGCTCAGGCCAGCATCTCTGCTGCCCGGCAACTCTGCCGCCCACGAGCCCCTGCTCACCCGGAGCCGCCGTTTGCAGCAGGAACCTTCCGTGGGCTAGGGACTGGGTGCTGTTAGCCCCAGATATGGCACGTGGGAAAAGTCTTACTGCAGAGACCTCTTTGCCTCTTTCTTCCACGACTTTTTCATTCCTCAAATTACCCTGATCCAAGTGGTGCTGACTCAGATTGCCCGGAGACACGGTGTGGAATAGCCGAGTCTGCTGCCCCCCCAGACGGGTATTTGCGAAGATGGTCCCCCGAGTGCTGGCGCTGCACCTGGTACCCCCACTCTGGTCCCGGGGGCGTGCTGCCCCTCCGCCAGTCCTGCTTGCGCTGACACGCTGTCCGACCAGACCCCTGGTGTCGAGCAGCTTTGTTTCAAGAACTAGGGGCAGTGATTCAGAAGGACAAGGGGCTTAACGTGTTGGTATGAACAGCACCAGGTCTGTGCTCTGGGCCTGGGGATTGTCTCATACAGGCGAAAAAATACGTCTTTTAACCAAACCAAGAGAATAAGAATTCTGTAAAGTGATCTTAACCTTGAAATTTAAAATATTGGTCGTTTCACAGGAATCTTAGTATGTTTATGCTTCATTGTGTGTATTCTATTATTTTTATCCGAAATATCAGTTACGTAGATGCTAAGGAAGAATTCACCTCATTCTTGGATTTTTTTTTTTCCTATTTAAGGATTTGCGTGGGCCACTGATTTGTCTACAGACCTGGAAAGTCAGCTCTCCGTTAGTTGTAAATGTTACGAAGCTGCTAACGAAATCTTGCAATTCAGTGACTTAAAAAGCCAAAATCCCGAACAGTACATCCAGATACTGAAGCGGATGGGAAACATCCGGAATGAGATCGGCGTGTTCTACATGAACCAGGCGGCGGCGCTGCAGAGCGAGCGCCTGGGTGAGTCCCCGGAGCGTTGGTTTCCGTCAGTCAGCCGCGCGCTGGCTGGCAGGCAGGCACGCGGTTCAAGCTGAGGGCGGTGGCACTGGGCTTCCTGGCATGGGAGTCAGTAGCAAACGGGAGCCCCCGTGGAAAGCCCCCTCAGGAAAGAAGCACGGCCTGGGGTGGGCTGAAGCTTGGTGTGTCGTCCCCCTGGCCCCATCCTGAAGCGAGATCTGAATGCAGATTCTGAGCAGCGCTTGAAGTGTTCCTGCCGCGCAGGGCAGAGTGGGGCAAGGCGGGCGTGGGGCCTGGGAGACCCTGGCAGAGGGTAGCCTGCCGGGGTTGGCTGGGCTGCTGTGCAGGACGTGAGCAGATGCTGCCCACACGGGGGGCAGCATTGGGGAGCGCCTGAGGTGGTGCCAGCCCAGGAGGGCTCAGAGGACAGTGGTCTGTGCGGACCCCGGGTGGGTGCTGAACTCAGCTGGGCCCCTTTTGAATTGGTGGCACCCGTGGGCGTGCAGAGGTCAGAGTTCGCTGTCAAGAGTGCAAAGAGCTGTCACGGAGTACCGGGAGCTGCCCGGAGCCGCGGGACGCAGCCTGAGTCAGGATGAGCAGAGCCCGAGCTGAGGCTTCTCGGGGTCCGGGCAGCGGTGGGGGCAGAGCAGGGGGCCGCTTCACCCCCAAGGCCTCCAAAAAGTGCTCTGTGCTGAGGTTGATGGTTTGCCTTAAAGACAGCGGCTTGGAGGCCGGAGCGATAGGACAGCCTGACCCAGGATCCTGGGCGTGTTCACTTAGTTCCCTGAGCACTGCCTGGAGAGGAGTGAGGCCTGAGCACCGCTGGGCGTGGCCCGAAAGCAACAAAGACCATTTCGCCTACACTTGAAGAAAATTTAGTTTTGAACTTCACAAGTAATTACATTAGGAGGGTTGGAGGGATAGTATAGCAGGAGGGCACTTGGCCAACTACATGTCTCCAACCGGGTTCGATCTCTGGCATCCCATGTGATCCAGCAACCCTGCCAGGAGTGAGGCGTGAGCCCCGAGCACAGAGCCGGGAGTCAGCCCCGCGTGCCGCTGGGTCGGCCCCGAGAAAGCCCCGGCGAAGCCCCTGCTGCGCGCTCAGACCTCGGCCTGCGGCCCTGGCCGGGGGTCCCGGGCGCGGCCCCCACTCCGCCTGCTGGGCGGCGCGGGGCGGGAGAGGCCCCCCTGCCCTCGGCTTACACGGCTGTTTTCTCTTTTGTGCGAAGTGAGCAAAAGTGTGTCTGCCGCAGAGCAACAGTTGTGGAAAAAAAGCTTTTCTTGCTTTGAAAAGGGGATCCACAGCTTCGAGTCCATCGCCGACGCCGCCAACGCCGCGCTGCTGCTGTGCAACACGGGCCGGCTCATGCGGATCTGCGCGCAGGCGCACTGCGGCGCGGGCGGGCTGGAGCGCGAGTTCTCCCCGGAGGAGGGGCTCTACTACAACAAGGTGCCCGGGGCCGCCCGCCCGGCGGGGTTCTTCTAGGCTGCTGGTCTTGGCAGTCGATTTTCTTAAAAAAAAAAAATTAAAAATGTGTTTTAGAGGGGCTGGAGCCATGGCGGTGGGCGGGGGGGGGATTTACCTTGCACGCGGCCGACCCGGGTTCGATTCCCAGCATCCCATAGGGTCCCCTGAGCACCGCCAGGAGTGATGACTCCTGGGTGCATGAACCAGGAGTAACCCCTGAGCTTCGCCGGGTGTGACCCAAAAAAAAAGCAAAAAAAAAATTTAAAAAATGTGTTTTAGAACCAAAGAGGGAAAGAACCCTGGTACGGCCAGCCTCTGCCTTCCGTGCAACAGGCCTGGGTTTGACCCAGCCCCGCCAGCAGGGGCCCCGAGCACAGAGCCGGGAGTCAGCTCTGAGCACTGCCAGGTGCAGAGCCAGGGAGAGACAAGAGGGCACACCGGCTGCGGAGCCCGGGAGGATGGGGTGGCGGCAGCAGGGTGGGTCCCCCGCGCCCCCCTGGAGCTCAAACCCGTGTCTTCTCGGCAGGCCGTGGATTACTACCTGAAGGCGCTGCGGGCGCTGGGCAGCCGGGACGTGCACCCGGCCGTGTGGGACTCGGTGAACTGGGAGCTGTCCACCACCTACTTCACCATGGCCACCCTGCAGCAGGACTTCGCGCCCTTGTCCCGGAAGGCCCAGGAGCAGGTGCTGCTGCCCGTCCCTGCCTGGGGCTGGAGGGGGGGGGGTGTCACTGAGGTGCTGAGGTGGCCAGAGGGGCCGTGGAACTCACGACGGCTCCCCCCACCCCACCCACACACACCCCTGCAGATCGAGAAGGAGGTCAGCGAGGCCATGCTGAAGTCGCTGAAGCACTGTGACGTGGACTCGACGTCGGCGCGGCAGCCCCTGTGCCAGTACCGCGCTGCCACCATCCACCACCGGCTGGCCTCCATGTACCACAGCTGCCTGCGGAACCAGGTACTGGCGCCGGCCCAGGCATGCGGTGCTGCCACGGTCCCAGGCTGCGCTCTGGCTCTGAGCCCTCGCCGTGGGTCGACCAGCCACAGCGTTCCTCGTTATGGGAGAGCCCGGTGCCCACGGAAGATGCACCTGAGCTGTGTGGTAGTGGGTTGATACCAGGTGGCCGTCTTGGAGGTTTTCATAAATGCACCCGGGACGGTCTATGAGCCTGTGTCGAACCGTCCCTGTGTCCCTGTGGGTGGGACGACGGCGGGGCTTGAGCGCTCTCCCTCCTCACCCCTTGCAGTTACCGCCACCCTCGCCCTCTTAAACAGTGTCGTGTCAGGCCCAGTGCTGGACTTCACACACCAAGGTTGAGTCAGCGGGACGTGGCCTCCTGTGGCCGCCCTCCCGGCTTCCTCGACCCCCGTCACTGCAACCCGCACTGCCCGGGGTCTGGTGCTTTGGGTTCCCTTCCTTAGCCTGGGACAGCTGTGCTCTGGTTCCAGGGCTGGCCTTCCCGCCGATGGCCAGGGAGCTCCTTGGGTGGTGGTCAGCGCACGTCTGTGGTGGCTTTGCCCTCCACATCCCCTGGCCAGATGGACCCTCCAGGCAACTCTCGGGAGAGTTCCGGGATAAGTTCCTGGGTCAGGACAGTGTCCTGACTGCAGTGTGGGGACTGCAGGATGCCCGAGGGGAGGGTGGGCGCCCCTCCCTCGCTGGGAAACAGTGAGCTGGAAAAGGAGTGAAAGACACACACGTGGGGGCTCTTGGACACACAGAAAAAGGGAACCGGAAGCGGCCAGGCTCCCTCGGGAGTGTGTCACTGTGTGTTCCGTGGCTGCACGTATGTGTTCAGGGCTTCAGGGATGTGTTCACCTTGTTCTGTGGCTGTGCGTGTCCAGGCTCTGGGCTTGTGCTTACTTACTGTGTGTGTTCCGTGGCTGCGCTTTGGGGTCTGTCGCTGCGTGTGTTCCCTGGCTGCGCGTGGCTGGGTTTCGAGGGTGTCGCTGTGCGGCCGGGCTCGGGGGCCTGGGTGCTCACGTGCCTTTGGCCTAGGTGGGGGACGAGCACCTGAGGAAGCAGCACCGCCTGCTGGCCGACCTGCACTACAGCAAGGCCGGGAAGCTCTTCCAGCTGCTGAAGGACGCGCCCTGCGAGCTGCTGCGAGTCCAGCTGGAGCGAGTGGCCTTCGCCGAGTTCCAGATGGCCAGTGAGTCCCGCGTTTCCGTTTCTCAGACCCGTGGGTGTGGGCCTGGTGCAGATGCGCTGCAGACACGCGCGTCTCTGGGGCGGAAGCAAGGCTGTTTCCTACAACCGATGCTGGCTCAGAACCAGGAAACATTGCTGCTGTTCAAGTACATTCTGGAACTGAGGAGAGGCATCAGGTTGTTTTCAGTGACTCAGTCTGTGGATGCACACGTCAGCGTGCCGTTCACAGTCCTTCACATACAGTGATGTCAGGGGTGAGAGCGGAAATACAGCGGGGAGGGAGCTTGTCCTGCACGCAGCCAGCCCAGGTTCAAAATCCAGCACCCCACGCGGTCCCCGAGACCCACCAGGAGTAATTTCTGCATGTCGAGCCAGGATTCAGCCCTGAACACAGCCGGGTGTGACCCTGTCCCCCACCAAATGAGCAAAGAGACTGTCAAGAATGGCATTTGTAGCACTGCTCACACCGGCAGGAATCTGGAGGCATTGGAGTGTCCACAGAGACTGGGAAGAGGAACTGCAGGTGGCAGGGGGTTGGTCACAGCAGTAAGAAAGGGTGACACTCGGGAGAGTGTTGTGCTGAGCGGAGCTGGAGGGGAACGGCCCAGAGGGTCCCCTCACCTGTGTGTGTGGGGGGGGGTGTGTAGAGGGAGGTGACCGTGCCCCGTGCAGCAGGGACTGAGGCCAGTCTCCAGTGGGAAGCTGACGCTCGTGGCAGATGCAGTGCTGGGATGTTTTGTGTGTGGAATTTGACCCTTAGTTGTTTTATAAACTCCGGTGCCTGAATTTTGTTTTAAATAATTAAAAAACACAACAGAGAGGCCCATGCGGAGTCCCTGAACCCAGAGCCGTCGCCAACAGCTTTGGGCTGTGCTTGCAGACATGGGTTTGCCTCGACTGCACTCCTTGTCGTGGTGCTTGCGGGGTGGGGCAGTCCTCCCACAACCCCAGAGGAGCGGGGAGCAGCCGCCTGATGCCCGGGACGGTTCCGGACAGTTAGGAGATTAGAGGGATTCCTGTAAGCCGCTCTCTCTAGCGCTGGGCGATCCGGATTTCCGCCACGAGGTTGGTACAGGATGGATTTCTAGATTTGTACGCAAGGAGTGATTGCTTTGTGTCTAATCCGCTAGGTCAAAATAGCAACGTCGGGAAATTAAAAACCCTCTCGGGGGCCCTGGACATCATGGCGAGGACTAAGCACGCTTTCCAGCTCATCCAGAAGGAGCTCGAAGAGGAGATTGAGCCCGTAAGTCGGGAGGCCTTTCTGCGGCCCGTAGGTGCTAAATGGGGTGAAGGCCCCGAGTGGTCTGCGTACGTGTGTGTGTATGTGCACACACGCACCTTTTCCTGCGACATGGAGATGCAGTAACAGGCCGGGGATCCTTCCGTGGCTGCAGCACAGATTCTGCCTGCGGGAGCCCCAGGTTCTCTCCCGGCACTGCAGGTCCCCCCACAAGCACCGAGCTAGGAGACGCCCCTGAGCATCACTGGGTCTGGCCCAAGTCAGATTGACTCGTTGTCTTGCTTCTTCCTGTTGGAATTGTCTACTTCTTTAATTTTATAAACACGTCTTTCTTTTCTGATATTTTTAAAGAAAGTCTTGGAAAGGCCCCTGGACTCTAGTCACTAAGGCCCCATAGGCGGTAGTCACGGACTCCCCAAGAGTAGGCAATTCCTGTGCAGTTTTATCATTTACTGACGGAGGAAAGGCCCGGGGGGTGGGGCTGAAGAGAGCGCAGCGGGGAGGGCGCTGGCCTTGCACACAGCCGGCCCGGGTTCCATCCGCAAGATCCCCATGTGGTCCCCGAGCACCGCCAGGAGTGATTCCTGAGTGCAGCGCCAGGATCAGCCCTGACACCCCGGGTGTGGCCCTTCGTCCACCCCCTCCCCCACCCCCCCAGAGAAAAGGCCTGTGAGCTCCTTCAGAGCTTCCCGAAGCGGCCTGCTGTGGGGTGTCCGAGGGTCTCGCAGCCCTGCCCATGCCGGCGGCCCACTCGCCTGCCCCTTCCTGGCCCGCAGCAGACTGGATGCGAGTCACGTCGGGGAGGTGGGCGGGGCGGGGGCAGGAGTCTCCTGGGTACCCCCGGCTCCGCTGGGCGTGTCGCTGCCCAGTGTGGCGTGAGCCGCGTGACCTGGTGTCGCTTCCGCAGCCCGAGTCCGATGCTGCCGCCCCCAGCCTCCACCGGGAGGAGGTGGTCAAGCTCCTCAGCATCTTCGAGTCTCGCTTCTCCTTCCTCCTGCTGCAGTCCATCAAGCTGCTGTCTTCGGCGAAGAAGAAGGCGAGGTGGGTCCGGGGGCGGGGGGTCTTGCCCGGCCCCTCTCTGGGAACCTGCAGTCCCGCGCACGGAGGCCCACGCCCACACGGTGGGTGCCAGGGGCTGCTGTGTCCTGGCTCGGGCTGACAGGGCACAGGGCTGGGGGTCGTGGTCCCAGTGCCTGTGAACTCGGTGAGGGTCCAAGAGGGGGCTGTGGCCGCCGGGCTGTCAGTGCGACGGGGACGTCTGCGTCCCGCCCCCAGCAACGGTGCGCTCATCACCCGGCCCTGGGGCCCGGCGTAGCGCCAGGCACGTCCATGGGGGACCGGACACTGGTTCCCCAGAGCAGAGACCCCACAAGTACGGGCTCCCGGGGGTGGGACCAGGTGCCCCAGATGCGGCCGTGCGGCCCCTCAGCCCGCTCCTCCCACCCGCAGCAACGCCGAGGAGGACGCGGCCCTCAAGACCCACAAGCAGGTGTACTCGCAGCTCCTGAGGGCCACGGCGGACAAGGGTGCCGGCCTGCGTGAGCGGGTCGGGCTCCTGGTACGCCTGCTGGACCTGCAGGCCCGTGGCGGTGCCCCCGAGGGCCCTGCGTCCACGCCACAGCCTCGCTGACGGCCCGGAGCATCCTCATTAAAGCTGCGTGGCAGACACAGGGAAAATCTGTGGCCTCTTTGCTGGGACAGGCCCGGACACGGAGCTGGCGCCGTGTCCGACGCCCCGCGGGCCGAGGTTGGGGACCCAGAGCTGCACAGGGGTGACTCTGGTCGGGGGTGGCCAGGGAACTTCCTGTCCCTCCACAGAGCTCCTGCCCAAGGGTGTGGAAAGGCCGTGGCCGCGCCCTCGTGGCCTGCGGGGGAGGGGGGCGCCCTCCCCACCCCGGCCGTGCCCCCAGTTTTCCACTTTAAACTTGAAACTGTGAATATATATGGGAAGAAAACTATTTTGAATAAATAAATTATTTATTTAAACTGGCGGCGTCTCTCGCCCTTCCGTGTCCTTCGCCCTCAGCTTCGGGGGCCACGCCGCGGGTCTCTTGTCCGGGCCGTGCCCCCTGCACGTGGTGTGTCCTCGTCCCTCGAAGGGCCGGACAAGCATGGCCAAGCGTGAACTGGGGGAGCGGCTTCGCTCGCGGCTGGGAGCCTACAGAACCTGCCGCCTTTGCCGGCTTCCTGGGGTCTCCGTCGCCTTGTCCTTGGGACAGATTCTCGGCCCTTCCCAGGAGTGTGCGGCCTAGGGCTGAGCAGAGGGTCAGGCCGCTCTGAGGGCATCCCTTGTCGGCTGAGTGGGAAGATGGAGTTCCCTTCTCAAAGCATGACTGACTGGCGGTTCCACGGGGAGAGTCCTTTCGGGATCCTCGGGCCTTTGCTGATTTTCTCCAATTCTAACTGCTTCACATCCCCACTGGAGCAGGCGGCCGCCCAGCCATGGAAGCTTCTCGGGGTCATTTCACTGCCTGTCGTCCCTAATGTTGCTCTGTCCTTGGGTCTTTTGCCAAACATTACAGTCCCCAGGGTTTGTGAAAGTTAAGAGGCATTATGTAGCCTGTTGTCAGGCACAGTTGAGGGAGGAAAAGTAAAATTCCCCCGTCAACTTCATGAGTCTGACTTTGGCAGTCGGCCCTTACGACGTAGCCTCTCACCTGGAAGGGGCTGAGAACAAGCCTTGCAGGAATATTGGCGTGATCCCAGGCGCTGCTGTCTGGGCTTGTTGGGGTGGGCTGAGGCCTGTATGTGGTCCCACAGCGGCAGGGAAAGGGGCTCGGGGCTGGCAGGACCCCCCCAGCCCCATACCCAGTGGCCGCCTCGAGGTGCCGCTCAAAACGGGCTTGGAACGTTCCTTTATGGTCCCATTGGACAGGACGGGGACTTGGGATTCCGGAGCCCTTGTCGCCTGCCCTGGCCCCCGGGTGGCTCCTGCCCCCCAGACCCGGCCCTGAGCTGTGGGAAATAGGATCCGGTTTTCCTGTAGCAGAGACGAGTCCCTTGAGGGGACAGTCATGCTGGCCAGCCTGCGCCCATCACATGCTCAGGGTGGACGCATGCACGTCACAGATGTCGAACCACGTCCCCGAGACTGGCCTCCTGGGGAGCAGGGCGTTGGGCGGCCGCCGCCCTGTGTGACCCCGCGGGTCCTGCTCCCCGGCCACCTGCCAGTAGTGGCGGCCCTTGAGGAGGAAGACGGCGCGGTGGGCGTAGGAGTAGTAGGCGGCGTCCAGGCTCCTGAGCGGGTGGTCTCGGGGCCGCGTGGCCGGGAAGACCTCTGTGATCTTCCTCGGGTACGAGTCAAGAACTCGGTTGCTGCCGACGTCGAATGCAAACACCTGTGAGGCAGGTCAGAGAGAGAAGCCCCGCGTTTCCCCACGAGCTCAGAGCCTGGTTCCGAAGACAGGGGAAGGGGAGGGGGGTCTGCGTGTCACAGAATGGGGGGAGGGGAGGTGCCAAAAATTTACTTGAAAACGCATTTCTGCATGGCCCCTGCCACCGCCCAAGAGTCAGCCCTGAGCACCAGCAGGTGTGGTCCAAAGATAAGGTGAAAGCCAGAAATCAAGCAAAGAAACCCAGTTTCTGCTTGGGTGGGTGCAAGGGGCGGGGGGGTAAGGGCACTGCCTTAGAGCCGAGTAAGTGCAGGTCCACAGTCTCAGCCTCAGGGGGCTGTGCCGCTTGCTGCAAAGAGATTTCTGATGGGGGGCCATACCAGTAAGTCCTGGCAGAGCTCAGGGGCCCCGGGGGACCAGGAATCAAGCCCAGGTCTCCGCCTGCCCACCCTGACCGTCTCCCAGCCAGTGCTACTCCGGACAGCTTCCCACCACAGGGCACTCACCAAGGACCCTTGGAAGAAGAAAATCAGGTGCTTCTGTCGGTCGTAGAAGGCCGTGTCCAGGGGGCTCGGGACACCAGGAAACCCTTCCGAGATGAGCCTGGGGTAGCTTCGCCCCTGCTCGTCTTTGCTGTGGGCCTGATCCTTGTCACTATCGTATCTCCAGTACTGAGTCCCTGAGAGGCAGAGAAAGCATCGGTGGCAGCTGGTCGGCTCAGATCCCGACAGAGGATGGCCCCGAACACAGGCCCAGCCTCTATCCCGCCCGGGGAAGGCCGGGGGAGCTGGGTCGTTTCTGCACAGTGCTCCGGAGTCTGCTTTCTTGGGCGTCCCTGGTGTCTTAGAAGGCAGCTGCCACAGGCACCCCTAAAAGATGCAGGAGGAGCGAGGGCCTCCCCACCCCTGTTCTTGGGCACCTCGAACCTCCCTCTCCCAGGTCAGGGTCTGATGTACGTTTTTGTCATCCCGGGTTTTTCTTTCAGAGGTATCTTTGAAACCCATAGTTTCAGAATCTTCTAGTTTTCCCACTGTCTCCATATCACTAATGGGGAGACAGGTGCACCCCCACATCCAGACAGCCTGCCCCTCTGCAGGAACCCACCTGGGACTCCCGTTGTCCTGGAAAACGGTACTTGGAACGTGGCTGTGGTTCCCTTCCGGGCCCGCCCCACCTCCCAGCCTGCTTCTGAGCCGGCAGACCAGAGTTGCCATGGGGATGAGTGTGGCCCCACCCGCAGGGTTTGGAGTGTGAGATCCCAAGGGCAGTTCCTGCTCCCGCATGGTCTTGGCCCTGGGAGTCAGGGTCTGCAAGGTGCACTAGAAGCGCCCTCTGGTGACCTCCACTACTGCCTGCGGGAAATCTCGTCCCGGATTCCTAAACTCTGCGCTTCCCACGCTGAGTGGACAGCAGGGAGGCCCACCCCTCTTCCCGTGTGTGAAAGAGAGGGAGTGCAGGCAGGTTCACACGCAGGGCGATGTGGGTGAGTGTACCCAGCTCCCTCTGTCTCTGCTGCCCGCGTGAGCTCAGTCACACGTGTCCACACGGCACCTCTCGGGGTGGTGGCTCCAAGGAGGCCGGTTCATAGTGGTTGGGGACACATCAGCAAGACGCGTCAGAGCTGACGCACCCCAGACTCACTGTCTCAACTCCCGTGTCCAGCCACGCTCTTGACAATCCTGCTGGAAACAGCCTCTGACTGCCGGTTGGGCCGTGTCCAGCCCAGGACCCCAGCTGGGAGGCCGTGGGTATGGGGACATGGTGTGTCTCTGACCCATTCTTGGTGGGTCCCGCTCACAGCTGCCCAAGACATCCAGCCCTCTCCTCCTCTTCACAGGCTCCACCCAAAGCGTGTCTGCCCTCTGTGTCTGTGACGGCCCTCTGTCCACTGTACACCTCAAACTGGACCCAGTCCTCTAGAATATTCTATGCTGGTAGAAACATCCCAGAGTGGCCCCCTGGGAAGTTCTCACCCCTGACAGAACGAGACACTCGGGACAGTCATGGTTCTCCCTGAGATTAAACACGGCCTCTGGGAGAACAGCAAGCATTCTGCCCTGAGCTGTCCCTGACAGTGTTTACCTGGTTTGGGGCCACACCAGACAGTGCCCAGGGGTCACTCCTAGCTGGGGACCCTCTGGGTCAGCCACATGAAAGGTCAGAGTCCTGCCTGCCTTATTATCTCTCCAGCCCACATTGAAGCTTCTTTTTTTTATTCTTTACTTTTATTTTGGGTCACACCAGCAATGCTCAGGGGTTCCTCCTGGCTCATGCATTCAGGAATTACTCCTGGTGGTGCTTGGGGGACCCTATGGGATGCCGGAGATTGTACCCGGGCTGGCCACGTGCAAAGCAGACGCCCTTCCCGCTATGCTATCGCTCCAGACCTCACTAGAGCTTCTTAAAGAGACCCGGGTTCAGCCAGCCCCACAGAGCAAGCGGTTGCCAGCGCGTGAAGACGGGACCCCGCCGGGACTCCGAGCGCCTGACCCAGGACTTCACCTTTGAAAAAGTAGCGCTCGTCTCTCCCAGCGGCCCAGACGTGCACGAAGGCGTCGATGTCGCGCGTGGGGATCCCGTGCCAGCCCAGCAGGAGGGGGAGCGGGTCCCCGTAGCGGGTCCTGTTGTTGCGGTTCTCGTACAGCCAGTACCAGCCGCGGCGGAAGAAGTAGGTGCTGAAGCGCATGGTGACGCGGCCGTCGCTGCCCCGCTCCCTGCGGACCCAGTCGAAGGCCGTGTCGAAGGGCCCCTCGCAGGCGCCTGCAGGAGACCGAGGGGGGCCGCTGTCCCACCACCAGCCACGTCCCAGCCACAGCCACACCTCTGCCACGAGGCACCGAGGCACCGTGGGTGACCAGGTGGTGGCCCGTCCAGCTCAGGGGAAGGCCCTGGACGCGGTGCCAGCGAGGACAGTGCTCAGATTGCTGTCCAGGGACTGTCTAGCTGCCCTGTTCCCAGAGCGTCCCAGGGGCAGTCTCGGCCAGGGCCCCTAACTGGTACATCCTCGCCACAGTGGGCTGGGCTGATGTCCAGGGCGGCGGGGCCTGGGCTCTCACCGTACAGCTTCTGGATGGCCCTGCGGTCAGACGCGTCCAGCTCAAACCTGGGCGCCTGCGGCGGGTAGTTGGGCTGCATGATGGAGCCCGGCCGGTAGCTGTGGGCCAGGCCCAGCACGTGGCCAATCTCGTGCACGGCCACCTGGGAAGGACATGGCCAAGCCATCAGGCCACCCGAGTCCACCCCCGACTCTACAGACGGCAGATCCCACGACACAGGATGGGATCCCATTACATAGGATAGGATCCCATGACACAGGATGGGATCTCACGAAACAGGGTGGGATCCTATGAAACAGGGTGGGATCCCATGACAGAGGTCAGGATTCCGCGACAGAACACGACAACACAGGGTACGATCCCATGACAGGATCCCATGGTATAGAATATGATCCCGTGACACAGGATCCCATGACACAGAATAGGATTTCATGACACAGGATCATAGGGCAGGACCCCAGGTCCCAGGCCAGGTCCCAGGAGAGTACAGGCTCCCCAGGCAGGAACTGGATCCCATCACAGAAGGCAGGAGCAGGGAACAGGGTGGGGATCAGGAGCCTTTTCGGGTGCCCTCGGGACCCCCTGAATCCTGCCTCCCGTTTGGATCTGGGCTCGCTCACCCGGAGGAGGCTGATGCCCGCGTCGCTGCTGGGAGGGGTGAAGTGTTCGTCGTCATCAAAGTGGACGTCCCCCAGGCGCCAGGCGTGTGCAAACTCCTGTCCACTCCCGTCGAACACCCGAGGGCAACCCAGGTGCCGGCCTGGAGGGGGGCGGGGTGTGTCTGTGGTCCGGGGGTCCCACCCCGGGGTGCAGGAGGAGGGGGGCTGACGGGGGTGGTGCAGGTCAGAGCGAGCCCAGCCTCTGTCCCCTGGCAGACCAGCGGTGGGTGTGGCGGACCCTGTCCCCACCCGGGCCACAAGGAAGCCACAGGCCCCAAACCCATCCCTCGTGGAGGCGCGGGAAGCCGCCGGCTGTGGACGTGGGTCACTAGAGGTCGGATGGTGAGGAGGAGCCAACCCCCAGTGTCCCCATGAGGGACCCCCCCCACCGTGTCCCGGGCGCCCTGGATGAGGGTCTGGGGCGCAGCAGGGGTGCGAGCCTCACCTCGGCCGAAGCCCAGCCTGATGTCCACGGCGGCGGCGGGGCCCGTGAGGTCCTCGCGGAAGTGCAGGGGCGCCACTTCGCTCCACATGCGGAAGGCCAGCGCCAGGACGCGCCTCTGCTCGGCCGCCGCCAGCTGGCCCGTGTAGCCTTCGCCCACCAGCCGCCAGGTCAGGGTGCGCCTGGGGAAGACGTGGGGGGCCCCGGCTGGCCGCGGGGAGCGCTTGGGCCGGGCCCTGGGCGACCGGGCCGGCGTGTCGGGGACACCACAGCGGGGCCTATTCATGGCCGCCAGTGTGGCCGCGTCGAGCTGGCCACTTGCCGGCAGGGCGTTGACCTTCTGGAACCGGCGCACGGCCTGGGCCAGGGGGGCCGGAGCCCGGGAGCGCGGCTGTGGCTCGGCCCAGCCGTACTTGGACAGGAAGCGCTGCAGGAAGAGCGTGCGAGCCTGACGGCCTGGGGTTCCACCTGGGGTCCTGCCTGGGGTCCCTGCCCAAGGACGGGGAGTTGTGGGGTCTGGACACTGGCCAGGGGACAGGGAGGGAGAGCAAAGGTAGCGTGTCCACCTGGATGTCCCGGACCTCGTTCATGCGGCAGAGCTGGGCCTTGGCTCAGCATTTCCTGTGGGAACGCTCTGCCCCAGGGGAGAGCCCCTCCCCCGAACCCCAGATCCCATGAAAGAGGCTCAGTCTGGAAGCTTCTGAGAGGAAGAACGGACAGTAGGACAGTAGGTCCCTCCTGGTGGGCCCAGGGGAGCAGACGGGGGACTGGCAGGCACCAAAGCAAACTGTACTGCCACCCACTGGACTACGACACCCACCCCATAAACTGGGGGCATGACCCCAGGTGAGCTTGTGCCCCAGATGGGGGGTGGTGACGCCAGGGACAGTGAAGGCTCTGGACACGCGGTGACCGAGAATCAGGTCAGCAACTACGCCCAAAGCTGAGGTGGTCGTACAGGCCAGGCTGGTCAAGGGTCGCGAGTGGGAATGGATCAGGAAGCCCCGAGTGAGGGCCCGGGAAGCCACTGCCCACGGCCCGCAGAGCTGCCCTGCTTGTCCGACTCTCTCGGCCTCCTCTGCTGCCCAGGGCAGGGGCCGGCCCCGCCGCCCTGCAGGGCTCCACGTTCTTCAGAGCGAGGCTGGGGCGGGGGACCGAGGGCACATGGGCTGCTTAGCAAGTGAGCATGTGTGTGTGTGCACATATGTAGGTGTGTGCCCATGTCGGGAAGGCACAGATACATGTAGGCACATGTGCTTGTAGAGTCAGTGTGCATGTGTGTGCAGTCTGTGCCTGTCATGTGGCACGTGTGTGCATCCTGGGTGCACGTGTGTGTGCTTATGTGTGTACTGTGTGTGTGCCCTGGGGGGCACGTGTGCGTACTGCGTGTGCATGTGTACAGGGCCCAGGCGTGTGTGCTTGTGTGTGTTTGTGTGTGTACTGTGTGTGCGCCCTGGTCTCAGGTGTGTGTGTGCGTGCGCCCTGGGCGCATGTGTGTGCCTGTGTGTGTACTGCATGTGCGGGTGCCCTGGGTACACGTGTGGGTGTGCTTGCGTGAGTACTGCGTGTGTGTGCCCTGGTCTCAGGCGCGTGTGTGTGTGCTTGTGTGTGTACATGTGTGCGTGAGTTCTGGACTGTGTGTGCTTGTGTGTGTACTGTGTGTGTGCGCTTTGGGCATGTGTGTGTGCTTGCGTGCGCGTGTGTGTGCTTGTGTGTGTACCGCGTGTGCGTGCGCCCCGGGCCGAGGCATCCTCGGGCTCCTACCTGCGCCCCCGGGAGGTCAGCGATGGGCTGGGCCCGGCGCCCAGGCAGCGGCCGCAGGTCTGAGCGGTCCCGGCTGTGGAACAGCGTCTCCGGCCGGGCGGGCGGGGGCGCGGCCAGGCAGCAGAGCACCAGGGCGGGCTGCAGGAGGGAGGAGGCGTGCATGGTGGGCTCTGCCTGCAGGCGCGTCCATCTGGCCTCGGCGGGAGCGGCTGGGCTCTTAGCGGGTGGGCAGAGCCAGCAGGAGGCCCGGCGGCTGCGGGCGGCACCTGGGTGCGAGTGTGAGTGGCAGGGGCGGCTCTTTGAAGACCCCCATGCCATGCCCTTTCTCACGGGGTCGTGAACACGCCCCTCTCGGTGGGGCCACACATGTGCACGTGCCCTGCTGATGACCCCTGCCCGGGCCCTGCCCGTTTCTAGGCCCTGCCCGTCCCGAGGATGTGCCCATCTCACGCCCAACGGCATGACCGAGTGAGGCGGTGGTGCCCCGGTTTGCTCAGCTGCCCGCCATGTTCCGGCACTTCTCTTCCTTCTGCTCGTTTTCACTTCTTTAATGAGCAACACTTGAACCCAGGTGGGAAAGCAGGGGTCTCGTTTATGTCTTTTTTGTTTTGAAGCCACTGTCACACCCGGCGATGCACAGGGGTTACTCCTGGCGGTGCTCAGGGCTGAATCCTGGGCTCTGCACTCAGGAATCACTCCCGAGGTTCAGGGACCACCACCCGGGGTGCCGGGGCTGCTCGAACCCAGGCCGGCTGTGTGCAAGGCCAACACCCTTCCTGCTGGATGACCACACCAGCCCCTCTTGTGGGTTTCTTGAGTTTGGAGAATACAGAAGTATGGAAAAGCTGAAATCTGCGAAAACGGGTGAAGCTGGAGGGGGTCGCGCCCAGAGGGTGGAATCCCGGGAGAAAGACAAACAGGGGTGAGCGTTCCTGCTGGGAGCGGCAGTGTCCAAGAAACGGTCCTCGCGACGGTGACCTGTGGGTGAGGGGGGCTTGTTTACGTGACCGCAATAAACCAGCTGGGAAACAGGCCCCAAAGCTCAGTGGGCTGAGGCGAGGCTTTGCAGAGAGAAGGTCCAGGTTTGCCCAGCACCATCGGGACTGACCCCTGAGCACTGAGCGTGGAGTGGCCCCCAGCCCTGCGGGGTGTGACCCCCAAACAGAACAAACCAGAAAGTCCCCGAGCCATTCAGATGCGCCTGAACCCGGGACATCCCTGCCGTCCCCCCTACCCCACTGGGATGCTCCTTCCAGCTCATTCTCTTCTCTCCCTTTAAATCACTTAAAAAGAAATATTAAAACCAACATGGGAGGGGCCGGAGAGATCGCACCGCGGGGAGGGCGTTTGCCTTGCACACGGCCAACCCGGGTTCGATTCCCAGCATCCCATGTGGTCCCCTGAGCACCGCCAGGAGTCATTCCTGAGCTAAGAGGAATCCCTGTGCATCACCGAGTGTGACCCAAAAAGGGGGAAAAAAAGGATAGAGCCGGCACGTGAAGAGGGAAAGCAGATCTCAGCTGGAGCCATGGAGCCCGGGAAGCTCGGGCCCCTCGTCTCAGCATCTCAGCTGCCGGGGGGTCGGGGAGTGGGTTGGGGGAGATGCCCTGGCAGTTCTCAGCCCACGGAGCAGCAGTCCAGCACCAGCGCCCCAGAATGCCAGGCAAGGCGGGCCCTGGGCGGTCCCCCCGGCACCCCTGGCTGGGCTCCATGAGACCCTTGGACCAACTCCGACGTCTTTTCTGCACACAACTGCTAAGACGGGAGACGCTCAGCCTGTCCCCGGGGTGGTTCTTCCACTCCGAACCCTCCCCACAGCTGAGGCAGCGTCAGGCGACTCGCCCAGACAGAGACCCTGAGGCTCGGAGACGGGAGCTACGTGGCAAGTGGACCAGAACTCGGCCCCCCACAGACCCCCCGACCCAGACGACTCTCACAGGTGCTGGCCGATGACAGCTCAGCTCCCAGGGGACAGACAGACATGGGGACAGCTGCCTCCAGCTGTGGCCATTCCGAGCCCGGCAGCCCCCAGGGGAAGGGTGAGGGATGAATGGGCAGACGGGACAGCCCGAGAGCCCACGCTTCAGGGGGCACATCCCGTCTCACCAGCGGATCTGCGGGGCTCTCTGAGCCCTGGGCCCAAATCCCTCAACTTCCAGCACTGCGGAAGGCCCTGGAGCCTTGGAGCACTCGCCCACGGCTCCCCCAGGCCCAGCCCAGCAGCGGGCAGAGCAACGGCAGGGAACGGTGCCCCCACCGCCCCCTCCCATTTCTGGGACCTCCCGTCCCTCCCCCCACCCCGTTTCTGGACTCTCCACTGGATCCTGCCCGGCCCTCCCGTCCAGGAACCTCACTCACGGCATCTGGTGGGAGTGGAGTCCACTGCCTCGGGGCTGACTTCTTCCAGGCACAGGAAGTCGGCCAGCCGGCCCAAGGACACCCAGGCCTGGGGGAGCAAAGGCAGGTCACCCAGAGGGAAGAAGGAGCCAGCGACCAGCAACATCGAGGTCTGGGGAGCCAGATGTGGCTCAGGGGCACATCCAGGCGGGGACAAAGTAACAACAAGAAGGGGATGTGGGGAAACCCCCCTAGAGCCTTCCAAGACCAGCGGACCCAACTTTCCCTGACCCTGCAAACCGGGTGATGGGGGCAGCTGCGTGGCCCTACTGACCTGCGCGATTCCTTACCTGCCCTCCAGGGGGCGCCCTCCTGGCCCCGCCCCCAAAATAACAGCCCCGGAAATAGGGGGGCCCCCCCTCTGCCCTGTTCACTGGTGTTGTTTTGTTTTGCTTTTGTTTTACGGAGCGTGTGTGTGTGTGTGTGTGCGTGTGCGTGTGTGTGAGCATTTGAGTGTGTGTGAGCATGTATGTGAGCATGTGTGTGTGTGAGCGTGTGTGTGAGTGTACATGTACATGTGAGTGTGTGGTTGTATGTGTATGAGTGTGTGATTGTGTGCGTGAGGTGTGTGTGAGTGTGTATACGTGTGTGAGCGTGTATGTGACTGTGTATGTGTGTGTGAGTTTGTGAGTGTGAGTGTGTGTGTGTGTTTATGTTATGGCAAGGGACATGGAGTTATGAGTCCTTCTTTCCAAGCACTTGCTTTAAATGGAAAGGGCTGAAATCTATTAACAGGAACCGGTGTGGGTGGTACACTGAAGGAGATTAATTTCTGAGCATGACAGAATCATCTTGAATAATAAAGGAGGGTCGAATCTCAAGCTCTCGTAGTAGCACAGAGATAAGCTGAACGATGATATTCAAAACTAACAAAAAAACTAACAAAAATAAAGATGCATTTGGCCCGACTTCATTCACCCACTGGGAAATGGATTCAGGAGCAGGCCAGCTTCCATCAGGTAAGAATGCCAAATGTTCAAATAGGAAACCAAGCTCTGAAATGTATTGCACATAGTTTCTTCAGTAAAGTCCACATTTTATAAACGGTATTATCTGTCAAGTCTTAGAAGGAAGGTGGTCCCGTGTTTTCAATCCCTATATCCCTTGGAAGATGTTCGGAAACGCTGAATTTTACTACCAGGGAGAAAGGCCCTCTAGTGGTCAGAAAGCGCACTGACTTTATTTCGTTTTGTTTTTAATTTTTCCACCAAGACACTGTGGTTTAGAAAGTTATTCATAGTTGAGTTTTAGGCATACAATGTTTCAACCCAATCACATCAACTTCCCTTGACCCCTGCCCTGCAAGTCCCCCCCATCTCTCAGCGTTTCTCCTTGGCAGGTACATTTCTCATTTTGGTGTTGTAAGTTGGGATCTCACTTTACAATGCATTTAGCCGTGTCATTTAGATGTATGCATTACTTGGATAGTTTGGTTTTTTTTTAATTTTAATCAGACTAGCATTTTAATAATCAAATAAGATTTCTGCAGACGTTTTACTCCTCTGGAAAGGAAAACACAACACAAAAGTAGTATTTTAACTGAGAATTTGAAAGAACCGAATGCCTCAAAAGAAAAAGAGAGTACATGATCACATAGACAGATAAGTTGCATAATTGTCCTTCCTTGCCGTGAGCTTGTTATTTTTCAGTTGGGTATTGCAGCAACTGCCATGATGCGATGAGCAGCATAGCTTTTTTTTTTTTATGTAGGAGTACTGCTATTTATTCAGCCACTGATTAGCTGATTGAATTGGGCATGAACTCCACTTTA